>PVJC01021200.1:0-28440 GCA_004026665.1 Murina feae | reverse complement strand
CACATTCTTCTATTTAGAAAGTGTCCCTGGCCAAGGTAATAGTTTGCCAAGATTTCAACATGGTGTTTGAAAAAACAGATTCTTCTGGTGTTTTTGAACATGAGAGCAAAATAGGGACTTGTGAAACAGTCATACACTTGAATTTGCAAATGGCATATTCTACCCTCTCTCCTCTTGGTCTGTTCAAAAATTTTAGCAAGGACTTGAATAACAATAGCACTGGGAGTTAGGCCAATTTGCAGATTTTGCAAAGCTTGGTAAGACAAAAGAAATATGTTGGCAGAGCCAGGCCTGTGTGGCTCCGTGGTTGTGCATTGACCCATGAACCAAAAAGTCACTGGTTCAATTCCCAGTAGGGCACATTCCCGGGTTGCAGGCTCAATCACAGGTGTGTGTGAGTGGTGGGGGGGCGGGGGGGAGAGAAGGGGGAGAGTGAAGGAAGCAGCCAATCAATCAATCAATCAATGTTTCTCTCTCTCCATCCTTCTCCCTTCCTCTCTCTCTAAAATCAATAAAAACGTTTTAAAAATAGAAATATGTTGACAGAACACAGGATTTCACAGGACTAAGTAAATGGGCAGCACTAGCAAAATACTTGCACTTCGGTAGCAAGAACTGGATGTATAAATATCAGACGAAGGAACATTGTTTGGACACAGTACATGAGAACGTGACCCCACAATGTATGTTGATAATAGCTCCATATAAAGCAGCTTAGTGACATGATACCAAAAGCTATTGTCGTCTCACAGGGCCATGACCAAAGAGTGATATCTACAATAATTAACGAGCTCATGATATTCTGAGCTAGTCAATCGCACTTATGGTATTTTTTGTTCTATTCTGGCACCATGTGTAAAAGAGGGAACTGATGCAGTAGGGTGCATAGGGAGGAGAAAAACTGGACCCCTGAAGACCACTACCACCTGCTGGTCAGCCTGCATCCGTCTCTTGCCTTCCGGTTCATACGGTTGCAGAACCCTTTCCCTTGAACATGAACAGAATCACATCACTCACTCATTTAAAGTCTTCAGTGCTTTTTCTCACGGCCTAAGGGATAAAAGCCAAGACTCAAATCTAGATTTTTTTTTTAAATCCAAAGCCCCAGCAAGCATGATAGAGATAAAATTCTGTTTTATTTCAATGCTTTTTATAACAAGGAGAAGAGTCAGAAGAACCTACTGTAAGTTAGTCCCCAAAGCCAAGGGCTCAAACAACAAGGGTGAGCAAGCAGAGTGGGTGGAGGGACAAGTCAGAAGGTGGGGGTGAGCATCAGGGACAGAGGCATCCACCATCCTCCCTGTGGAACGGCTCCCGGTGAGCTGGACACTGGGAAGAAAGGGCTGCAGACAGGACCACTTTCTGCAGCCTGTTCTTCTGTGAGGACCAGAATGCCTCCATGAGGGATCCACCTGTGCTCCTGTTCTCTCTTCACAGCCGTGCACTCCTTAGTGATGGGGATAATGCT
The DNA here is from genome assembly GCA_004026665.1 of Murina feae. Classification (NCBI taxonomy): domain Eukaryota; kingdom Metazoa; phylum Chordata; class Mammalia; order Chiroptera; family Vespertilionidae; genus Murina; species Murina feae. The sequence continues at coordinate 26,972 of PVJC01021200.1, read as the reverse complement.
GAGAAATGCATCGTCGGGCAACTGTGCCTTTCTGCAAACATCGCAGCGTGCACTTACACAAACCGGGATGGTATAGCCGCCTCCACACCCAGGCTACATGGTCTAGCGTACTGCTCCCAGGCTCCAAGCCCGCACAGCCTATTACTGTACAAAACAACCCGAGACTGAATCAAGCACAAGAGAAAATGATGCAATCAAAAGACTCGGTAAACACGAGCTATATGAGGCTGCTGCCAGCATAACATGACACACTACTTACGCAAACTTTTTTTTTTATGAGTGGAAAGCACACACTCTGAAATAACAACAGAGTATGATATAGAGAATACATAAATAGCAGCATAGTCATTCATTATCATTATCAAGTAGTGTGCACTGTATGTGCTATTGTAAGTGCTATTCTTTACACAACTGGCAGTGCAGTGGGTTTGTCTACACCAGCGTCACCATAAACACCCGAGTAGTGCGCTGCACTATGACCTACGACAGCCAGGAATTCGGTTCCATTTGCCATAACATTGCTCCCTGTGGCATCAGGGCGGGGGTTCTGCAACACCATCCTGGGGAAAATGCCGGGGCAGGGAGAGAAAGGATGGCAAGCACAGCCCCACCTTCCTTCACTCACCAAGTTATCGGTAGCGTGACCAAAGCAGTGAGAGATAACATGAGAGATAACGTGAGAGATAACATGAGAGATAACATGCAGAACCTGGCATCCACAGGGTGCAAGTGTGAGGGAGGGAGAGGAGCATGGTTCATGGACCCTGGGTGACCGCTGCCTTCCTACCTGAACTCTGCTGAAGGGTCAAAGGCCTCTGGAAACTGCCAGAGACAAGCCCAAGGACGTGTGTGATGATTCTCTGAGCGGGACTGAGGGGCTCAGGGGGCCAATGAGATAGCAGGAGAGGGAGGCACAGAACACGGTGACTGAGGCAGGAGAAAGGTCTTGCCTCTAGGTCAGGGGTGTGGAACGTCCGGCTCCCAGGCTGGTAAGGCCCTCGAGATCGTTCGGTCTGGCCCTGCCAGGCATGAGGGGTGAGTTAGTTCGATATCTGACCAGATACAGCAGGCTAATTTTTAAGTCGATAATTTTGTACGGCCCACGAAGGACGTTACAAATATCCAAGTGGCCCCTGGCGGATAAAAGGTTCCCCACCCCTGCTGCAGGCCCTGAGAGAGGAACAGGGTTTCTTTCTTGTCCGTGTCTTGTGGGAGGACGTCGGTGGTAGCTGCACCAGCGTGGGCACGAGGGTACAGCATGTCCCATTTCATGGGTATAAACAGGAGCATTCACTGGAGCCAGCCGGGGGCTTTGTGTGCCAGCGATCAGAGTGTATCCCTCAGGCAAACAAGCCAAAGCCAAAGAGCAGACCAACGGCTAGCGTTTGTTCTCTTCTGTTTTGTTTTTTTTGTTTTGTTTGGTTTGGTTTTTTCTCCTCTAGGAAGACGTGTTGGTCTTGGTTGTCCGCTGGGTTTTTCCTCTCGCTCTCACGCAGCGCTCCCTAAAACAGGCATTACATAACAGCGGAGATGGCAGGGAGCACCTACACAAGAGGGCATGACAGTTAGACAATGGGCAGGCAGAGGCTGCCCTGAGAAAACGGAGTCATTCATGAGCTGGGTGAGAGGCGGCTCTGTTCCCAGCTTGGCTCCCTGGTAAATGAAGGGCTCTGGGGACAAAGAGGGAAACTTTATACTCTCGCAATTTTCCCACAGTGGCAGGCTCACAGGAAAACAACGCACTGGTTGGCTTGGAGGAGAAAAGACGACCGTTAGCCATAGACTTTGCCTTCTCCCCCAGATCTGTGTCTCATGCCAAATCCACAGAACGATGGCCCGGTGAGGGAACAGCAAGGCTAACTGGCTGTGGGTCCGCCTTGCTCTTTAGCCCAAGGACAGGGTTGCTATTGCTCTGGGGTCACAACCAGAAAATACTTGGCTGCTGGGTCCAGGGGTTCTTTGCATGGAACTCTTTACTGTCACTCTATGTATTTTTGCCGTTGACTTATGAACCAGAAATGCTGAGAATTCAACCAAAAAGTGATGAGTGTTCTGTAGTGAGTGTTTTATATAAGACTAAATTTCATGCCAAGAAGGTACCAAAATTATAATAATCTTAGCCTTAGCTGGTTTGGCTCAGTGGATAGGGAGTCGGCCTGCAGACTAAAGGGTCTCCAACTTGATTCCAGTTAAGGGCACATGCCCGGGTTGTGGGCTTGATCTCCAGTAGGGGGCGTGCAGGGGGCAGCCAATCAATGATTCTCTTCCATCATTGATGTTTCTATCTATATCCTCTCCCTTCCTCTCTCTGAAATCAATAAAAGTATTTTTTAAGAAACCCAAATAATCTTAGATGTTTATTTAAAAAAAAAAACAAAAACAGCAAAGACCAATTGAACTTGGTAGAAAGCTCCTGTCCAGCTTACTATTTAAAGGGACTGTTGGAGTCCACTGTGGTACGCACTGACCCATGGCAATGTTCCTACCACTAGAAATTCTACTGTAACTTCTGGTGCACAGTGGTTCCTGCCATGGGGTAGGTTATAACATTATAAGGTATAAAGATCCCTCTTTATCCTCCCTGCAGGGCTGTCTTCCTACCCAGGACCAGGGGCCACCACAGGATAAAAGAGAGAACAGAGGCAGGAGATGCAAAATGCTTCCCAAATGATCCAAGGGCACCCGTGCGATCCAGTCTGGGGCACATGTGACACAGATGCGGGTTTGTCAGCTCAGCCTCATCCCGGGAGGCCCCATCCTTCTGGTCACCGAGCCTACAGGCGCCAGGTAAGAACAGTCAGTGCTGAAATGGTCTGAATCTGACAGGTGGACCCGTGTCCTAACTTCAAAACTTGGTCACTATGTGACCTCGAAGAAGTTGCTTTATTTGATTTTCTCAATTCAGTCCGTCACAATGGACACTCTAGGCATTGGGAAGATGGCAGAGCCGATCAGGCTGTACCGGGAGAGTGGAAGGAAGTGGCTGCAGGACACGTCCTCTCTGAGGCCCCTTCTAGCTGAGGACCCTGCTCACAGCACTGAGACGAGCGGCAATTTTTTGAGAAGAATCCATATTGACCCAGGAAAACTGCCCGCAGACTGTCATTGTTTCACGCCCTGGGGATGGAAGCCACGGCGCAAAATAAGTTGCCACAGAGTCCCACGCTGTCTTTAATTCTATCCTTGAATGAGAAACCTTTAAAGTTTTCTAATTTATGCTCCAAGTATAAAAAGGCACCTTTCACCAAATTCATGTGTCTCCTCTAATGGATGCCACTTCAGCCTGGGACAGAAGAATCCAAAGCCTTAGCATTAGCTAACGTATTTTGAGCATTTGTCATGTCCCAGATACCATGGTACTCACAACAGAATGAGGAAGACAGGTGACACGATGTGTTAAAGGCCTTGAGCATGGAGCCTGAGAGCCTGTCTAACTCTAATAGCAGGGGCTGGGGAAGACCTTCCCGGGGAGGTGCTACCTGAGCTGAATCTTGAAGCGCACCTGACAGCATTCTTTCCCTTCAAAACGGTGAGTTGGCACAGAGGTCACCTTGAAGCAGGAGGAAGCAAAGCTTCCCTGAGGAAGAAGATGGAGGCCTGAGGATGGTTCAGTGGGAGTGACTTATTACTTTCATGGTGTAGTGACAGAGCAATACTTAGTAAAAATTGTTCTCAGGATATGAGTTTGTTCTCTCCCTGCAATGGTGCTTCTGGGGTGCCCCCAAGAAAGCCTTTCTCTTATCAGGCTTTAGGGACTTACTGATTGGTTCTTCAATGGATTGGGATCTAGAAAAGGCAACTTCTTGGATTTGAGCTTTTTCAAATGCCTTTGGAAGGAATAGAAATTTGCCAGCCATCTTCCTGGGAAGAGGTATCTACATCAACTACATGATTGGCACCCAGGTCATCAGGAGAGAGAAAGGGATGGACAGCCACCCAAGCCCCTCTCTCCTGTGAAGGGCTCCCTGCAGGGCTACTAGGAAAAGAGATGAAGGCCCAGAGCTGAATATTCCAGTCCAGCTCCTCACTCTTAGGGCAATCTTGGACAGGAGCTACATCCCGGGCCTCCTCACTCCCTCTCCCACGACAAAACAAGCAAAAGTGGGCACCATCAGCCACTCTCTAAAGCCAGAACCAGCCTCCTTGGAAGCCTTGTGCTTTTCTAACGGGATGTAGGAAAATTAAGGGAAGCTGGTAGATTCCAAGGACTTAGTTAGCAAGGTTTAGGCTAAGGCACCAGGTCACACAGCCTCTGCATGACCAAGCTACACCTCCAACACCGTTCCATCTGACTCCAAAGTCCAGGACTCTTCTATGTGAGATTTGAGCCTCTCGTGTAGGATGTGGTCAGTTAAGGCTGCAAAAGGGAGAGGAAAGGAAGCCCAGGGTTGAATAGATATGAACATATAAGCTCCTGAACACTGCCGACACTAAACAGCCGGGCCCTCATTTCATATAACCACGCCTAAAAGTTGGAATTCACATTTAAAACCTCTCGTGCACTTGCTGTAGCGGCCATTGAGTATGAGGAATACTCCAGTCCAGCTCCTCACTCTGCATCCTGGGATGCAGAAAGGAGACATAAAGCCTGAGATTTCAGCTCACTCGCCCACGTCACTGACATATCAAAGAAAATCTCTTCTAAGTCCATGTAGGTGGTTTGGGGCGGAAGGAGATGCCCGTATTTTCCTGTATAGAAATAGACAGTGGTCATCAGAGCCGTGTGGCCAGGCCCTTTCTGGCCAGAAGGTCACTTTGGGCTCCAGGAATTACTTGCTCAGCCTAAGCGAATTACTCGCTTCAGAGAGTGAAAAACATGCACCTACCCTGCAATGTCAAGCTTGACCGTCTTAGTCACTTGGAATCGGGCCAAAGTAAATCCCTAGTACCGACCCGCCCAGGCCTGAAGCTGGCTGGGGCAGCAGGGAAATCCCAACACGGATGGGAAAGCTTGTGCTGTGTCCTCCCCTCCCCAGGGCAGGCCTGCTCCAGGTGCGCCAGGATCTGAGGAAAGCTGTGGGTGCTGAGTGCTCATGCACGCTCATGAGCTGGTCAATGGCATCTCTGCTTGGTTCCCTGCCTGAGCTGGGGCTGTAGCTTACATAACAGTTTGGCAGGGGATGCGGCCAGGCGGAAGCACGCGGGTTTCCAGCAGCTTATAATCATCTTTGATTTCTCTGTTTGCTCAGCAGCTTTTATGTGGCGGGGGAGGCAGGGGTGCAGGAATCTGACACGCTGCAATCTCCTGTTCCTTCTGCAGAGCAAACAGCCCCACACAGACCCCTGTGGCCAGGGAATTGGCGACGGCCAAGCAGGTCCTCTCCTGGGGAGGAGCTGCCCTGGAGTGCAGTCCTGGACCAAGAAGGACTAAAGTCCCGAGACGGAGCTAAAGTCAGGCCCTCGCCAGGTGCACAGGAGCCTGATGGCGAAGGTCCTGGCTGCTGGCAGTGCCTGGTACTTTTTGCCCTCTTGGCTGTGAGGGTTATGGTGTCCCCATCTGATAATGCAGGTCGCGATGTCCCATGTCATGTCTACCCAGAAAGGCCTTGTGTCATGCTAACAACTGCCTCTCTTCTAGGCCATCACCTCCATGTAGGTACCAGGCTGATCGTGCTGGAACCCTGGGTGTGAGGGGGCAACCAAGCAAGACAGTGGCATTTCACCAGTTTCCAGCATTGTTTGATCCTTATGTGCCTGGGGTTGAGAAGCAACTGTTCTCTTTAGAAGGAGCACGTTCTAGTCGCTGGCTACAATCCCCACTAGTCCCTATTGTCTTCTACCTGGAAGGTCTGTTCATTTACTTATTTCACTTTGCTCATTCCGAGAGACATTTTCAGGATGAATTTCCAGCTCTATCTTAACTGTAATCATTTGATATCACAATCACTGGTTTGCTTCTCTGATTCTCCCAATGGACTGGGAGGTCTTTGGGCAGGGGTCCAAAATGACCATTCATTTATTCATTCAACAAACTGTCTATAGCGCCATCCCTTTGAGCAGAGTGCCCAGTGCTGGTCATTTTGTTAGGAACATGGCATTCATCATAGGGCTTCCTGCACTAGGCCATGTGCTCTATGTATGTGTTTAGATTAAATAAAGAGATGACGAATTCTTCCTTGTGCAGCCTGTTGATCTTGGTATTGTGGTTCTGTCACCAAATATGCTCATGTCTCAACCTTGTAACAGGCTGACTGACAGGGTGCACCTTGTCTGAGAAGTAATTTGCATGAACTTGTGTAATGTTGTGTTCGGATATTTCCCTATATTCAGATATTTCTAATCCTCAGCTTGCATCTCTGGCCTCATTTTTGCCATTCCTGGCCTTCTTCAGCCATGCCAAACTGCTTGCATGACGTCCCTATACCCACCTTACTTCTGGCACCTCCCCGCCCTTGCACACACTGTCCCCTTGGTCCTGAATGCCCTTAATTTTGTCCTCTACTTTGCCCTTTTACCAACCCTCCTGGCCAGGTTCCAGTCAACTCATAAGACTCAGCTCAGAAGTCACTTTCCCCTAGAACAGCGGTTCTCAACCTGTGGGGTCTCGACCCCTTTGGCGGCCGAATGACTCTTTCACAGGGGTCGCCTAAGACCATCCTGCATATCAGATGTTTACATTACAATTCAGAACAGGAGCAACATTACAGTAATGAAGTAGCAACGAAAATAATTTTATGGTTGGGTCACAACATGAGGAGCTGTATTTAAAGGGCCAGAAGGTTGAGAACCACTGCCCTAGAGCCTCTCTGATTCCTCAGGCTGGGGTAGGGGCTCTGTGCTGATCTCCTGCGCAGGCCTTTCATGAGACTGTCTCTGCCGCCATGCCGAAAGCCCGCTGAGGGCACGGACTGTCTCGATTCACCTCTGAATTCTCAGGGCCACCCGCAGAACAGGAAACATTCTAAGGAGCGGGAGAATGTCTTAGCTGGCTTGTAAATGAGACCCTAGCCCGGCCCAGGGCCCACTGCAGCAGCACCCACCACCTCAGTGCCTATGCACCCCCAACTTCAACACCCCTGCAGAGACCCCATGGCTGGCTGGATCCTGGCTTCGCACAGAGTCTAGCTCTCTGTTGACTTGCCCTGTTCTTTCCCCACTCTAATTGCTGCCCCTGCTCTGTGTGTTTTCTTAGGCTTTCTGTGTTTGAGTACATGACATTCTTTTGCTCCTCATATGAAAACAATGCCATCTGTTCACTAGACGGAAATTCCATCTAGAGAAAAGCAACCAGGTTTTTGCTGCAAAACACCCCCAAAATACCTCTGTGGGACTCTGGGTGGAAGGGCTCTTAGTTGTGTGTTATCCCCCCCACTTTCTTTGATCTTAGAGTCAGAACTTTCCTATGAGATCTGTTTCAATGAAACCTGAGCCTCAATGAAGGTAACATCCTCCTAAATCCCAGTCTAGCAGCCCCGAGGGTAATGATGGTCTAGAAAATCATGGTTCAGTCCTACGTATCGAACACCCACAAAGCACTAGTGCCTACAGTATACACAACCTGGCGTCATAGAGACCCGCAGACATTCACAAGGCTTACCCTGCAGGCCAGATGGGGAGGGGGCATATGTGCAGACCACATCAGCAAGAGGCAGGTTGAAACAAGTGGTGTGATCAACCTCAAGCCAACTGCTGTGGAGGAGCAGGGAAGAGGAAGGGGAGATCAATTCTAATAATGGCAGCCCCTCTGCGTAAGGTCATTCCGTGGTTCTCCATTGTTTTCGAGGTAAAGTCCAGACGCCTTAATACGGCTTGATTCGAGGCCTTCTGTGATCTGGGTCTCGGCTGTTCAGTACTCTGCTTTGTCTCCCTCGTACCTTCCCTGGCCACACTCAGACCCTGCGCTCCAGCTTCGGGGACCCACCTGTCCCTAAATGAAGCCTGCTCCTTCACTTCTCTTTGCATCCGCAGTTTCCTTTGCCTAGAATGTCCTCTTCTTTTTCCAACTATTAGATTCAGCTGCGGTGTCCAGTTCTAGAAAAACTGCTCAGACTGGATTATGTGTTTGCAGCCCCTTAGCTTCCTGTGTACATCTCACTTGCCTCCATTATCACGTCTTCCCCACTAGACGGTGAGTTTCCTGGGGACAAGGATTGATTCTCGCCTCTACGAGCCTCAGAAAATAATAAAATGCAAGGAACCTGGTAGATATGCAATATGTAGCCGCTAAACTTTAAAATTGCTGAATACATCTGTGGCAATCAAGGCAGTCTTTATGTAAGAGGTGGCACACTTCTGAAAAATTAAGTCTACTATAATTGATAAAGAAAGGGAAAGGATATTTCAAATGGAAAGAACAACTTATTTGGATATGTCTCGGAGGGCTCAATAAATATTTATTGCTAGTTTGGCAGAATCTTAGCAAAGTAAACCCTACCCTATGATCCAGCAAATTTCCCTCTGAAGTATTTACCCGAGAGAAATAAAAACATGCGCCCACAGAAAGTCTTGCACAAGGATGTGTCAGGAAGCTTTGTCCATTGTAGCCCCAAACTGGAAATAACCAAATATCAACAGGAGAACCGATAAACAAATTGTGGAATATTCATGCGTGGAATATTACACATGATCAAGAAGGAAAAAACTACTAATATAGGGAATGACATGGATAAGTCTCTAAAACATTATGAGTTTAAAAATCGGGCAGAATCAGACAGAGTACATTAATAGATGGTTCCATTTACAATGAAGTTCAAAAACAGATTGCTCACTCTAAAAAAACTTTAACTCAATTTTCTAAAAATCATTTCCTGAGTGCCAACTCTGCCCCTGGCACTCTTTTGGGTACTGTTCTGATAGCACTCCAGGTGTACTTGAGGGTAGATTAGAGGACACACCAAGCAAAAATCCCAGCTCTTGTGGTACTTATGTTCTTCCTGATCAGCTTGCTGGGTTCGATGCAAAAGGACAAGCTGACATTTATCTCCACTGAAGCTGGTGACCTGCTTCAGGAGCTCGTCAATGCCAGGGCTGGCAGGCACTCCGACGCTTAGCCAGGTGATCCGGACGGCACTGGAATTTGCTTAGCAGCACTTTGAAACATTCCAATGATACTTGCCTTACCTAGTGATAAGCAGGTGCTCAGCAAAGGGGATGGAGCACAAGACCTACTCTTATCTCAGAACACAGACATCAGGGACCATGGGAAAGAGTGCTCTGAAAGGAGGTCCCTCCCTGGGGCAGGCCCTGTGCTGGGAAAGGAATGCAGACCCCAAGTGGAGGAGGCCCATACTCCAGGCCTGCGGGGAGAAGAGGAGGAGGGGCTGGCAGGCTGCATCCCTTGATAGTTCTCGCCAGCAGCCCAAATCAGGCACCTAAAACAGTCATTTAGCAAGAAATTTTATGGGATGGAAAGGTTGTAGTAGAAACCAAAACTGCTCCAAAGAAGCCTAAAGGAGCTAATGTGAAGTGAGCATTTTTCATAAATGTTTTCATTTAGATCGGGATACTTTCATTTAGATTGTCGTACTTGGGCTACAACGTGTGTCACATAAGGAAGTCATAATGCTCATACTTTTGACAACAGAAGAATGCGGCAGAAACCAACAGTGTTAACCTCACCTCAGGCAACAGGGAAGGTGCCTCTGCTGACTTGTGTCTCTGGCCAGTCTCCCAGGGGCTGTGCTTCTTTCTCTACGTGTCTTCATCAGCCTTCTTCCCTGTTTATTGATACTAGTCTTTCTTTCTTTTTTTTCTTTCTTTTCTTTTTTTAGCAATAGGAGAGGGGATAGAGAGGGAGGGAGAGGGGGAAACATTGATTTGTTGTCCCACTTACTTATGCATTCACTGGATGATTCTTATATGTGCTCTGACTGGGGATCAAACCCATAACCTTGGTGCATTGGAATGACCCTCTAACCAACTGAGCTGTCTGACCAGGGTCTATCTCGGTTTATTGGTGTCACATGGGGTCAGCCCCAATAAATGGGGGTTGAATGGAGGATGTGGGTCACAGAACCCAGGACAAAAATGCATACAATTCCTAACCTCTCTATAATTTTTATTCGCTAATGAAGGTCAACATAGAAGAGAAAAATAAATGTAGAAAGGGCACCTTGGGGAGATAAGGGAATATAATGGTGCGGATGGTGTGCAAGGTGAGCTGTCGGTCTCACACCAGTTCTTCGTACAACACCACGTTGCCTCCTCCCTCACTTAGCAGTGAATACCTAAAGCAATATCATTTTTATGGGTCATGTTGCTCTTTATTATTAAAGTTTAATTTCTAGCAACCTGACTTGTCTCAGTCATCCCCTCAGTTATTTTCAGCATGATGGTTTTAAGATCTTTGACAGTTTTTATACCTTCGCTACTATTGAATATCAACATGTTAGAAATAAGCATTTTTAGGAAAACACTGCTTCAGACTTTCAGAGATCTCTGGAGTAGTTAATTAACTACGATAAACATTCTAGGAATGTTTATTGTAGCTTTAAAATAGTCAAACAGTGCCCTAACCGGGTTGGCTCAGTGGATAGAGCATTGGTCTGTGGACTGAAGGGTCCCAGGTTCGATTCCGGTCAAGGGCATGTACCTTGGTTTTGGGCACATTCCCAGTGGGAGGTGCGCAGGAGGCAGCTGATCGATGTTTCTCTCTCATCAATGTTTCTAACTCTCTATCCCTCTCCCTTCCTCACTGTAAAAAATCAATAAAAATGTATTTTAAAAAAATAAAATAGTCAAACAGTATGGGATGGGTTAATTAGCTAACAGAACACCATACAAAGGAGTACAAATCAGTTGTGAGAATAATGTGATGGGTAAATATTTGCTGGTATATTAAACACAAACATGTGACACTGTACAGTGTAATGCAGTGGGGGAGGGGCTGTGCCTATGTATAGCATATGTATAGGTCTGGAAAGGAAATGAAACAAGTTACTTATACTGAGTATCTTGAAGGGATGAGATCATACAGTTTTAAAATTTCACTCTTTTGGCGTATCTTTATTTTCCAAATATTCTACAGTGAATATTAAATTTTATAATGAAAAGTTATTCTAAAAAGAAAGTAATCAAATATACCATTAAAAGTTAAAACTGAAGAAAAAAACTTCTAGAAATTTATGATTCTCTCCATGAAAAGCTTTGATAGGGACGGTCTTGATTTCTTCTTCTTGTTGTTGTTGCTAATCCTCACCCGAGGATATTTTTCCATTGATTTTTAGACAGAGTGGAAAGGACGGGGAGGACCAGAGAGAAACATTGATGTGAGAGAGACACATTGATTGGTTGCCTCCTGCAAGTGCCCCTACAGATTGTGCCTGAAACCCAGATATATGCCCTTGACCGGAATCGAACCAGGGACTCTTCAGTCCACTGACGGACACTCTATCCACTGAGCCAAACTGGCTAGGGCCAGTCTTGATTTCATTTAATTTTGTTCTGGCAATATGGATTTGTATGATTTGTTTCCCCTTCTAAAAAGAAGCTGAATATTCCTCTCAGTCCTTCAATCTTACATATGATAAAGGGAAAAGAGAATAACACAAGTAAAATGAGCCTCTGTTTTGCCATTGACTATCCATGTAGCTCTGGGGAAATCACTTTTTACTTGTGTAAACCAAAATTCCAAAAAAGATTCAGAAAGGAGAAACTTTATTCAGGTGAAATAATTTGCAAACTGGGGGAAAGGCAGCCTCCAGTAGAAAACAAAAGTGCACTGAGCTGAGACAAAGGGGAGACCACCTTTTTTAGAACAAGTTCCCACCCAAGGTCCCAATTCATCCAATTTTATGCAAATCAGGTTTCCAAATTCATGCAGTCTGATTGGTCGGTAGAGATGTGAATGAGGATATAATTGTGTAATTCTGATTGGATAGGGCAGTCTCAGTCCATTGGTTGAAAGAGGAAAACAGGGCTTTCCTGCAGTGGTTGATTCAGGCAGAGTAAACATAGTGCAGGAAGCTGAGAGTTCAGTCAGAGTTTCTTCCCATTATACAGAATACATGAAAGCCCCTGTCAGCAAATGTCCCCTAGACTCTTATCTATATTACTAGAGGCCCGGTGCACAAATATTTGTGCACTTGAGGGGGGGTATTTCTCAGCTCAACCTGTGCCTTCTTGCAGTCTGGGACCCTTCGGGGGATGTTCACCTGCTGGCTTAGGCCCGATCCCCAGGGGATCGGGCCTAAGCTGGTAGTCAGACATCCCTCTGGCAGCCCAGGAGCCCTTGGGGGATGTCCACTTGCCAGCAGGGAGCAGATCTAAGCTGTAGTCGGATATCCTTAGCGCTGCTGAGGAGGTGGGAGAGGCTCCCACCACCACAGTTGTACTGGCAGCCTTCAGCCTGGCTTATGGCTGAGCAGAGCTCCCCCTGTGGGAACGCACTGACCACAAGGGGGAAGCTCCTGCATTGAGCATCTGCCCCCTGATGGTCAGTGTCTGTCATAGTGACCAGTCATTCCCAGTGGTTCTGCTGTTAGGGTCAATTTGCATATTACCCTTTTATTATATAGGTTAGTGTGGGTGGGCGGGGCTGCAAGATTTCACACACTGGGCTTCTAGTTATTTATAAAATCTGGGTCCTTGATTGACCCTGGAGAGTTCATTTCAGTAGATAAACTCCTTCTCAGGATTCACATCAACTGAATCTTTCTTCTTGGGGTCCACATTTGTAAAATGAGTCGATCTCCATCTTCTAAACCCCTCTATGCCCTAGGCGAAACTCTAGGAGACTGAGGTCCCATGCAGGCTGGTGCAACTCTACAGCCATCCGATCTAATGGGTGAGTGCATTCCAGATACGTCACATTTGGTGCTATGAGAAGTCCCAGTGCTTTTAGGCCATCCACATATATGTGGCTTCACTGAATAGCTTTATTTCTTTCCTCCAATGGACACCTATTTTCTGCCCCCACCCCCACCCCACAACAAACAAAAGAAAGGTCAGCAAGAAAGACAATAAACACAAGGAAAGAAAAGAAAGAGGTTAACAGTCATAGAAGGAGGAACAAAGGGAATTTGAAATCTGGAGGCCAGCTGGCAAGCAGAAAATGAACTATGTATGGAAAGTCAAACTGAAGGGCACAGGTTACGTTTGATTGGGTTAATATTAGACTGTTTCTTGAGATGAGAGGCTCAGCTTGGGTATCTTAAAGAAAGTCTGCCCATTGGTGGATCTTCAGGAAGCCTTTGTCGTGAAAGTTATCTTCAAACTGAGTGTTATTCATAGTCCCAAACTTGATGCTCCTCTCCAAACGTAACCACCTGGGTTAGCTTGAAATCTTTCTGGAAAGTGAATTCCTGGAAGAAGTACTAGAGTTGATAAGCAGTCCCAGGTTTGAGTCTTAACTCTACTAATTACTGTATAGCCAAATCAGAGACTGAGTTTCCTCATTTGTAAGATATGAGGGTTAACACCACTCTGCCTGTCTTCCTAAGTGGCTGTAGGGTGGGCTGAGAATCCACGGGCTGTAGGGGAAAGTTGTGCCACTGAAACCAAGGCTGGCACTTTTCCATGCCTTGCCTGTAATTCTGTGTTCCAGGCAGGCATGGTTACAGATCACGTAACAAGCAAATTGATTATAACAGGGGCGATGCTGCTGTCTACCTCTGTCATCAAGAGCTCGGGTTGCAAAACACTGATCTTGCTTCAATACCTGTTTCTTTAAGTTTCAAGAAACAGGATCCACAGCTTCCTTTCCCTACATTTCCTTGGACACCCACCAGGCCTGGACCTCATTCCCACCCAGCGGATGCAGCCCTCTGAGAAACCTTGGACAGCACGGCCAAGGTCACGACCGCTATCCTTTTTCTGCTCCACGTCATGAACACAGCAATCAAAGGGACTTCTCGTGCTTGATGAGTTTCCCCAGCACCCAACACTTGCGAGTATGTGCACCAGGAAGGGCTGTTTGGGGTCTCGAGTGCTTATGGGTTTAGTAATTGGGACACTTGTGCCTCTTTCTGCCAAGTGTCCAAAGACGTGACATTAAAGTCTCCCCATTTGGCACTGGTGGCTCAAGAGGTGAGTCCTACTGGCACGTGGGCTTAGAGCAGAAGAACGGAAGGTCACGCTGACCCCTGCTCCTGGGGTCATCACCTCCTTGTCCACGATCATCAGACTTGTATTTCCATGTGAACGAGACAAGGGAAGAGAGTGTTTTCTAAGTTTTGTGGGTCTTTCATTCTCTTCTTTTCTTTAAAAAAAAACTGGACCAGAAACTCCAGTCCTTTCAGCCTTCTTCCTCTCCCTGGAGCCCCGCTGGTTCATATTACCACTAATGGGGCTGTGGCCCTGCCAACTCAAAATGAGGAACAGGTCGGTGCTGCCTCGGTGGCCTAATGAGGAGCCCGGAATGGAAATGAGAATCAAACATGCATTGAAAGTATTCAGTTCCCAGCCAATCGTCCTTCCCCTGTCCCTTGTCACCTCAGGGTCCTTAGCCCGGTGCCAGGAGAAGGTGACCTGCCAAACTGATACCCCATGTAGCTCCAATAGGACCCAGAAGCACACTCTGAACTTGTTTTCTCTGCTCAGCAGCTGCCAAAGCAAAGGCTGAAATGCAGGTCAAGTGAAAATGGGAACAGGGTTCTCATGACTGAGCAGAATGAAAAATCTGGGGAATAGGGAGCAGGAAGTCAGACCCAGGGCGGGGGCCTGAAAACCCATCATTGGGATTCTCACTACTCTGAGCAGGGATTATCAGCTTTTATCAGAATCTTTAGTGGAAAAAGAACAGGGGAGAGGGTGTAGCAGAACAAACATGGTCCCAGGCCTGGTGCTGGGCCACCTTAGCTGCAGGAATGTAAGTTTCTCTCTGGGTCTCAGTTCCACGGATGTGGAATGGGGATAGGAATATGTGCTTCACTGCTGCCCATAGTGAAGACTTCGTGAGACACTGTCTGTGAAAGGGTTTTGTCAACTAGAGGCCCGTCAAATGTGAGGCATTGTTCAATGATTAAAGGTCTTTTTAGGCAAATGAATTAATTAGACATTTGGAGGTAGTGAAGTCAGCTAAGCAATTAGGGAATGCGCTAAGTAGGCTTAAGATAGGGAACCCCTAAATTGTGAGGTTAAAATTAAAAAATCAACACTCGATATTAAACACATTTTTTGCGGGAAACGAGTAAAATCGGACCCACCAGGGAGACTGTCAATGGACATGAGGAAACATACATTGGAACCTCTAGTTGGAACCGGCAAAAATAAAAATGTTTTACGTCGTCGTCGTGTGTGTGCCGCTCCTAAACTACGCAGTGAAACGCGGTACATGTGCAAGTTTTGTAATGTCCCCCTGCACAAAGGAAAGTGATTCAAACGCTACCACACAGTGAAGCACTATTAGGTTACAGTTTTTTTTATAAGATCTGTTGAAAATTTCGAAAAAATATTGTAATTTTGTATAAATAAAATTATTTTTATTGTGAAAGAGTGTTTTTTATACGTTTACCTAGAATGTAGTAATTTTGTGTACATAAAAAATACAATAACACATATTTTGCAAAGTAAATAAATAGAGACCTCTTTTTAAACTAAAACACTGAAAGTTTCATAGAAAAATATCAACTAGATCGAAAGATATGAATATTTTACGGAAAGTCTAATTTTGGCGAGAAAATGTCAAAAAAGCCCGTTATGACTCCATTTGGTGGGAAAATGCCCGATTACAAAGTGTTAAAAGGAAGGTTGCTCAGGCCATACTGAATGGAGCAACTGGACAGTAGCCAAAGCGATATCCTTGTTGGCAAAGAACTGGTTGGCAAAAGCAAACGCCCAGCATGAAAGCCATGCAAAGAGCGGAGCATGAGTCCTTCCCAGACAGAGATGAGCCTTCATTGTTTTGCTCTATTTAGACCACAGGGCTGGTGCTCTACCTGGCTTCATGCTCACCACCTCCCCTTCTGATCAGTTCCTGACTTGCATGGAGATTTCTCACCAGGGACAAATGTGCAGACCCAAGTGCATTTTTTTTAAATGTTTTTATTGATTTTGGAGAGAGGAAGGGAGAGGGAGAGAGGGATAGAAACATCAATGAGAAAGAATCATTGATCAGCTGCCTCCTGCACACCCCCTACTGGGGATCCAGTCTGTAACCCGGGCTTGCGACGACTGGTAATTGAACTATGACCTCCTGGTTTATAGGTCCACACTCAGCCACTGTGCCAGAGCACATTTTTTTTTTTTTACATCAGTCTCCTATAATTTTTTATACATCAGTCTCCTTTAAATTTGATTCATATAAATCATTTCCCTCTGAGTCCAATTGGGAGCCATGATTGAGATTTCAGACCTATAGGCTGAGGAAGGACTAAAGCTCAACATGGTAAGATTCTCAAGGATCTTCTAACTTGGATTATTTCTGGGCACCCTACTGGCCTCACCTGGGCTATATACTATCATATAAATGCCAACAGCTTTGAAAGTCTACATGCCAACAGCTTTGGAAGTCTAAAAAATTGACTTGGATCAAAGTTAGGGCTGGAGGAATGGAAAAGGAGAGAGGAGTTTCAGAAAAGCCTTGTTAATAACATAGATTTGAGTGGGGTGAAGAATAAAATAAAAGGCAGGCATCAAGATGAAGTCCCCGAGTTTCAGGAGTAGTGAACTGGCATGGAGGTAGAGGTTGCTCTCACTGACAATACTATGAGGAATGTAAGGTTGATTCAAGGTTGGCAAAGACCTTGTATAGGGTGCTTTTCTTCCCTCCTTTAATCATGAAATTGTCCCTAAGGGGAGTGGGCTTTCTTTCCTTCTGAGAAAGGTCACTACCTTAGAATCTTTCTCAACCCAAACATCCAGGAACCACTCCAATAGATCAGAGCTAGTACAAGAGATGTCATTTTGGAACTGATAGGTTAGGTAGTCACTTATCAAATATTCATTGGTTAATTGTTGATAATAACCTTGGGCAGGTTACACAAATTCTTGACTTAAAAAAAATTAGTTGACTTTCTCTGATATCTGCTGTTCAATAAGGACTACAATAAAACATGGGAAGTTATGTTCCCCAGGTGTGTTGTGTCTGACCATATTTCCTGCCTCTTAAGTGAAGAGAGAAATCTGACGTAAGCATGAGCTTATCTGGCTAGAGAAGTCGCTTGCCAGGTAAGCCTAGAGGAGGCCTGACTTGAACCCCACCCTTGGCCTTGATAGAATGTTACCAAACTGCTGCCTGGTTCCTGTAAACTCGCCAGTTATGAGATTTTCTTATTGTATGTGCTGGTTTCTTTTTATTTTTTTTTTAAATATATTTTATTGATTTTTCACAGAGAGGAAGGGAGAGGGATAGAGAGTTAGAAACATCGATGAGAGAGAAACATCGATCAGCCGCCTCCTGCACACTCCCTGCTGGGAATGTGCCCACAACCAAGGTACATGCCCCTGACCGGAATCGAACCTGGGACCCTTGAGTCCGCAGGCCGACGCTCCATCCACTGAGCCAAACCAGTCCGGGTGTGCTGGTTCTTTTTACTTGCTTTGCCTTAAAGTTGACCCCAATTTTCTTTTGCTACTTTCATTAGTAGCTGACTGTTGAATAGCTTAAGACTCTTGGAGCCTTTCGGAACTTGGATTGTTAACCTAAGAGCTGAGCCCCCACACTGTGCACTCCTGCCAGTGTAGACCACAACCTCTCCTCTTCGGTCTAAGGAATTTAACTCTCACAAGGAGATTATTAGGGAACGGAGAGGCTGAATCACTGGGCTCTCATTCAGTGGAGATATTGTGAAATTTGGGACATTTTTTTCCTTTTGGTTAGCAACAACTAAAGCCATTCTGACCACAGTAGTTTGAAGGATGTGCCTACCTCAGAAGCATATAAAGTTTATTGACTTTAAAAGCCACCCCTAGGCCAGCATCATGTGTGGGTCTGCGGACTCTTGGGAAATCTACATGAAGAGGCTCTAAGAAGCACTGGGCATGAGGAAGTATCTTAATTTTAGGCATATCAGGTTCTGCTAATGTGGATTTGGTGACCCAAAGTTTTCAAATTCAAGTCTGGGGAGTGAGTGAGTGCTCTTAAGAAATACTGCTATGGGCCAGTGCTGCTGTAATAGCAAACTTGGGAAGAGTAAACATGAGCATTTAGGGCATTTAAGACTCAAGAGGGCACTCTCAATGAATAAATGCTTGATTCCTGTGACATAAGATACCTTCTTTATAGAATAAGAGATTCTTTTTACTAAAATAAAACTAATCAAATAAATAAAAGTAGACTTTCACAGGCAGTGTGAGTGCACTGTCAGAAAATGCTAATAATAATGAAACTGCATCCTAAAGTTGAAGTAAGTTCTGCTGAAAATCATAGCCACGGGCACATGAAGGGTTTGATGTCAGTCAATCTTTTCTTCCTGGTATAATTTTTTTTTTAGTGGAAGTAGGACAGAAGGATAAGCATGCCGATTCCTAGCATCTTGCAAATCCCAAATCAACGTAAGAATGACTTTTATTTCCCAAATAGCTTCTATGTACTTAGCATAGATATAGAGTTAAGGTGATTGCCACACATGCTTCTAATCCTCACAGCAATGCTGAAAAGCAGACGTTCCCATTTCTGCTTCACTGATGAGAAAAAGGATATTCCCAAGGTCACAGAGAAAGTAAATGGCAGCGCCAGGGTAGATCCAGGTCAGTCTGACTCCAAAGCCCTCATCTTCACTCTCTCTGTTTGCATTCAGATTATAGAGACCAAGAGAGTGATGACATTTGAGGGTCAGGTCCAAGAAGAGATTAAAGTTCTGAAATTTAAGACAATATTGGCTGATAAAATGCCAGTATACCTACAGGAGCAAAAATAATATAATAATGGAAAAAATTGTATTCCTTTAAAACCTTTAATGAGTTAATCAGCTATAGCAATTGACACATAATGTGAATAATAATCAAACTCTGCAGTGGTTACCAATTAAAGATGAGCTCCAAAGTCCATGTATGACATTAGCTCGATCTATGGGAAGGCCATTCTGGCAGGGACTCTGCCTGCTGAAGAGAGGAAACATGCGACTGTAGATATTCTAACAAAGAAGAGTCAAGAAAAAGTTAAACTTGGAGGAAACTTTGAGGAGGCTTGCCCAACCAAGGTACAAATCCAAGAAGTCAACATCGAAGAGTCAAGAAAACTGAAAGCAGAACATAGACATCATAGAAACGTGGGTATTTCAAGGTTGTGAAAAAGAGGAAGATGACAAAACAAAAGATCCAACCAATGATGGTAAAACCCCCAATTCAGAAACTAGGGAGGGTTATTAATGAAATGCAATGTGTCTACCACAGCATACTTGCAAAATGTAGGAAGAAGATGGCAGTTTGACAAAATGAATGCTATGTTTAAAGAGCTGAAGTTTCTAACACCAGTTAGATGTTCTCAACCTCTTCAAAACAAGACTGCTAAATTGCCAGATATGTTCAAAGACCATTATTCTTGTGTGTCTTCATTAAAACAGTTAACAGACTTTGGAGGTGAAATGGATGGTTATATATGTTGTCCTAATGCAACTCTGTGCCAGATGTATTTGCAGACCAAAACCTCAGCAGAGAAGTAAAGGAATGGAGGTGTTTGGGTTGTTTGTTGTGGTTTTTGTATGTAGGTCAGGAGTTGGCCACGCATCTAAGAATGCACTGACATTCACATTAAGCAGGTGTTGTGGTCTGTGCGTCAGCAAGCTAAATCCCATATTGTCTATCTCAGCAGACTAAGATTTTGTCTAAGATAGGTGAATTTTGTCAACTAGTTTACTATGTTCCTTGACTATAGTTAATAAACGTCATTCTAGTTCAAGTGTTATTTCTAAAACTTAAGCCTGCTTTATAATTTTAAAAAATTACTGTTAAATCATGATACTATAAACAGTTCTCCCCACACACATAAGAAGTACCAATAAAGTTGTGAATATTTTTGAAATGATACTTAAATGGCATATAGTCTCTACCAACTCTATAGTTTCAAATAAGTAATTGGTAATTGTAAGACATCAAGTCATTTTAAAACTGTGTGTAATATGAATATGGTTGAAAGTCACATACATAGTCTTTATGTTCATATGTTTCATTTATAAAATCAAACACCTATCTTCTACTTATTGTCTTCTCATGTTCTAGAGAGTACGATTTTTATTTCTTTTTAAACTATGCCCCAAATCTGTATACAATGAACAAAGAGCTACCTTAAAAAAATAAGCAATCTGTCACACTATAGAATCTTACTAGGCTGAAAGTTTTTATAAACCTTGAACTTTTCTGAACTTGTCAACACCTCGTCAGTCATAATTGTACACTGAGAAACCTAAATAATAACCATTCTTCCAGAGCTTTCCAAGTGAAACACAAATTTGTATTGCACTTGTAATTTTCCAGTATTTCTTGAAAATTTCCTCCCAGACATTTTGATAGTTTTGTGGTCATAACATAAATAGTAAAGTTGATTCATTAAAAAATAAAAATAAAAAACTATAATTTACCCAAGCTGGTTCAAATACAAGCAATTGTTAGCCAATAAAAAATTAAATATCTAATTAAAAATCTTCCTACAAAGAAAACTTTATCCTAGATGCTTCATTGGAAAGTTCTACCAAATATCCAAGTATGAAATAATTCCAACCCTACATAAAGCATGTCAGAGAGTAATGTACTGACAGATAATGTGGGGAAAGGCATTCTAGGCAGGAACAGCAGGTGCAACGGCACAAATGTAGAGAAGAATACCATGAACTTGGGAAATAAGTAGTTGAGTACAGCTGCAGCTCAGCGACTTATTGGTGAGAAGCAAAAGATGGGCTGGGAAGTCAGGCAGGAGCAAATCGTTTGAAGGCATGCTGAGGACGAAGAGGGATTTTACTTTGTCCTATAAACAATTAGTTTCCAACTAGAAGGTCATATCAGATCTGCATTTACCTACAGTGGGTCTTTGCTATTAGATGATCCTGAGATACCACTTGGTATTTATGCAGAGGAAAAAATGTATCTATAGAATAAGATAATAACCAACATCAACTGAAAACCTTTTGCTAATATTCCAGGGACAAAGAAGTTCCAAAATCCTCCACAAGTGCCTTTAAAGGATATCTTAATCACAAGTCTCTCCAAGGACCTGTATAAGCCTGGACCTGGGACGGCAGATGTACTGAGCCGCATTCCTGGGCCTATAATATGTATGAGAATAATAGCTAATGTTTATTAAGTACTCTGTGCCAGATACATTGCTAAGCACTTGACCTGAATGATATCAGCTAATCTTCACAATGATCCCGTGAAGCAGGTTATCATCTATCTGCATTTAACTGATGAGAAACAAGCCTTAAAGTGATTAACTTGCTCAAGGTCACCCCGCTAATAAGTGGCAAAAACAGAACTTGAACTTGTGTCTGACTGTAACACCCATGCTGTTAACTATTACGCCGTGCTGCCCGTGGCAGATATCACTAAACGATTATTGGACTTGTTTTTTTTTTTCCCATCAGCCCAGATTGGGCCTCCCAACTTCTTTGGGTATAATTCCCTTGGAGGCCACCATATATAGGTCACAGTTGGCACATGAGACAGGACCAACTTGTGCGCTTGGCCTACACCCTACTATCAGCCTCAGATTTGGATCCAGCTGTGTAAGCGTAAGCACTATCAAAAGCTCATTGGTCACCATACATGGCATTCTAAACATCTTCACTGAGAGTGTGTGCATTAGAAGACCTCTCCAGACTGTTCTTCCCAGCTTACCCGCACTGGTTCATTTGCCGGTGTGGAAAAACAAAGGGGAGAATTCGGGCTCTCTGTAAGCTGTCAATATGAGTTTGCTGCCTATAAAGAATACCTTTGGTGAGAAAATTGTAGAGGTAATTCCAGAAAGAGAGTATGGCTTTCTGTTACATGCTCCACATATCTGGGTTATTTCAATGAATGCAGAAACTAGAAGTATTGTTGAAGACGTTGAGTTGATTTGGATTTTGGAAAAGATTGATGTATTCCTAGATACAGCCTATAGAACATTAAAGGTACCTTGTCATCCCATACCAGGTGGTAAGAAGTCATGTACCCGTGTTTATTTTATAGAGTCCATCCAGGCAGGCAGCTCCACCTGTTTTTTTCTCTTTCTCTCCAAACTCCACAACAGTCACAAAATTGTCACCAAGTATTTACAGTGCACAGATGGTGTGGTGGCTTGCGGTGATTCAGAAAGAAGAACGACAGATAAATCAGATAAATCCAGGGCTGGGAGGGGAGAGATCTATTTGGACCAAGCAAGGTCTTTGTCCCTTGTGAATAGAGGGAGAAACAGGAATGTCCCATCCAGTTTTGAGGCTGGTTCCTAGAAGGGCAGCAGGGTGCATGGCCATTTCTGGCTCAGTGGTGGAGCAGGTCCAAGTCCAGGCGCCTGTGGGTACCAGGCAGAAAGAAATCCATACTAGAAGATGTGCCAACATAATCTAGAAACCCACCTGGGGCTGGGAAGTGAGGGCCAAGGCCTGGTTCCATGAAGAATGATAACAAGAGTTAAGACAGGTTCCAAGCTTGTCACTCACAGTTATTCTCTCTAAAGGAGAAAACAACTAGGGAGAACCCAACAACAGTCAGCTCGGTCAAAATCCCCACAATAAGGACTAGGACCATGTGTGGAGGGAGGAGCAGGGAGAGACGAGGAGAAATGTAAACCACTTAGGGACAACCCAGGGCATTCAGGTCCTGACACCCGATTCTAGGAAGGGTTGACGGTGAGACAGACTTTGGCACAACATGTCCCCACAGAATGTGGTGCAATGGCTCCGGTGCGTCTCTGATCTCCTCTAGGATTTTCTCAGCACCAGGAAGATCTATGTGGGGTGACAGGGAAGGGAACGGACATATGACATAAACCTGCCAACAGTGGGCTCGTTTAATTCTCAAAATGCCTCAGAAACATTGAGACCTGCCCAAGATCACAACTGGTAAGTGATACGGCCAAGACCGGAATTCACGTACAACTCCAACGCCTTGGCTCTACCCAATCAAGTGGCTTCTGCGAGGACCTAGCCACACCTGGAAGGAGAGAGACAAGCAACAGTGAAGGCCAGGCAAGGGGAACTGAATCTGTCATCATCTCCATGATTTTCAACCTTTCAACCTTGGCTCTACACCAAAGCCTTCTGGGAAGGTTTAACACACACACACACACACACACACATACAGCAGGACCATTCCCTGAGATCCTGGCTTAATTCCTCTGTGATGGGGACTGAGCATTAGTGTTTGTTTGTTTGTTTGTTTGTTTGTTTGTTTGTTTTCAAAGCTCTCCTGGTGAGTCTCAGGGGCAACAAGGGCTAAGCACCTTTGACCTAGTCCTTTAAGGCCATCTAATGCACTCCGGGCTGTTGGCCCACGAGCAGACTAAACACCCAGGGCTCAGCGCTTTCCTTGCCTATTTCTATGTAACTTTCACTTTGTTCTTCTCCCTCTTGCCTCTTACTTTCTGTGCTGCCTTGGGTAGAAACACCCGGTTTCTGCTTAAGTTGTAGAACTCAGCCCCTGCTCTCTGCTCTAGACATGCTAGATCCCTAGGAACTAGACACAAGCCAGGGTACTGTGTCCTAGAAGCCAGTGGTACCGAGGCTCCAGGAATTCCCACAGAGGGATGCAGCACATGGAGGGGAGGAGAGGGAAGGAGCTCAAGGAGAAACAGAATTAAACCCAGGGAGAACATTCAAGGAAGTAGTCATGAAAACAGAAGACCTAGGCAAGGAGAACTCAAGATAGAGATCTAAGAACAACAGCACAGAGAGGAGAAAGTTTATAGGCGAGGTCAGGAGGTGGAGACACTACCTGGAGATGCTGTTTACTGGAAGCCTGGGACCTTGGGCCGGGCGAGGTCCCCATGCGTCTGGCCTGGACCCAGCTGTTCATTTATTTGCCTGAGCTTGAGGCACCTGTGTGCTGCTAATCTTGTGCTGCCTCACCTTCACACAAAAGAACTGTGGGAAAGGACAGTGTGAGCGAATAAGTGACCCTGAAGCGATATTTTGGAGATTCACCAATGAGACTGTGGAGACCTCTTATCTTTCAATGTGTTCTTTCAGGTGCCTCAGGCACTGATCTTCGTAAACTGCTCATAAGAGTTACCTAGATCAGCTCCATCAGACCTTGCTGAGAACTTAGAAGACAAACATACACCTCCTCTTCGCTTATTTTATCATGAAAACAGGTCTTTCACCAGCAGCTGTGAGCTGGCCAAGGCCAACTCTACCAAACAGGACTCAGACTGGCAAGGCTCTTCCCACAGCCAGAGTTCAACTTGCTTCTCTGAGTTCACAGCTTCTTGCTGACTTTTGTCTCAATGGTTCAGCCACCTTTCATCCCCAGCCTTGTTTGAGTTAAACTGACCCTCCCTTCCCTAGAGAGGCAAGGCAATGGAACAGCAGAAGCCCTTGAGAGGTGTCTGTCCAGTCTTATTATCAGAGTCTTAGAATCACAGATTCCTGTACCTCAGGAGGGACTGACTAAGAATCTCTGGGGGTTGTGTCCCACTGATGTGGTGTATTTCTCATCCAACCGGCACCTGCCTCAATTAGCCTGAACAGAGGAGAATCTTGTGTACTGAATTCACAGCCACCTTTCATGGATACAAATGTTTTATGTGATCTCTGATTCAGGTGCAATTCTGATACACAGGAAGAATCATAGCTATGGCTGGTATTTTGGAGCTAACAGTCATTTCCCTTTCTGCCTCCCAAGTCATGGTGTGTTTTTAAATGTTAATGTTACAGTAGAAAAGTGATTTAAAAACTTACCTACCCAGCTGCTGTGTCTGTCTCTATGATAGCAGCTAACTATGAGGCGGTAAAGAGAAAAGGGAAGAACATTGAATTTTGAAACAGAAGGTCCAGACTTTCTCCATTATTAGCTAGATAATCCTGGGCCGATTACATCACCCTTCTGACTTTCAAATTTATCATAATCATCACAGAACTAACATACAATGTTACCAATGTCATTGGCTTTAATGTTCCCAAACAACCTCCCAGAGAAGAGAAAACTAGGTCTCAGGAAGTCAGCCCCTTGTCGCTAAGTGCTCACAGAAAATCCTTCCCTGGGTAGGTCACAGGGTTTCCGTGAAATTGTGGGGAGAGAATGATACAACCCTTGTACCATGTGTATGTTTCTCTCTCCAAAACTGCAAGTTACTATAGTCAAGACCCTATTTAATTTACCCTGCTTGTCCATTAGCCAACATTGTACCCAGCATATTAGACGCTAGAAAACACTGGTTGAATGAAAATGAATATATGATTAAAAACAAGCTAATGTTTCAATGAGGCCTTATATAACTGAAGGCACTACTGATCAACCTACTACATCAGTATGACAAGAGCCCCGGAGGTAGCTGTGCTTTCTATCCACTGTGGGCATGATGTATGATAAGGTGCCTTGCTGGGAGTTCTGTTTTCATGAGGCCTCCTTAAAGAAACAGTCACCAGACCTCTCGGGAGGGTGTTTGGCCCTGTGAGTCGGCACAGCTCTGCAAACTTTTAACTCGCCCACCTGAACCCATGCCCTGCAGCCGGTCCGACAAGGGCCCTAACGTTGTGCCTCGTGCTTCCATACAGCCTCCTCCTGGATCTCGCCTGGCCTCCTCAGGCCTGAGCCTGTGCTTCCCCTCCTTTCTCTGGTTCGTACTCTGCGTCCTCGGCCTGACCGTGTCTCTCTGGTCCTGACCTTGGCTGTCCTCCTGTTTGGCAATGAGCGTTTCACCCTTCAGAGTGCATCTGTGGCTGCCACTGCGGACAAACTCCCTTCTCACTCAAGCTTGGCCACCACGTCCATAGCCCAGAAGACTGATTTTCCCACTATGCTTGGCTAGGCTCCATGGGTTGGAACCCCAACAATCAGACATCAAAACCAGGCAAAGGCATTATTTTTTGGGGGGTGAGGGGAGAGGGGCATTGTTTTTCTATAGACTTATTTTCATTTATTTATTTTTAAGTTCTTTATTGTTGAAAGTATTACATATGCCCCCTTTTCCCCTCATTGACCCCTCCCAGCACACCCCCACCCCCATACCATCCTTCACCCCCTACTGTCTGTGTCCACTGGTTATGCTTATATGCATGCAAGTTCTTTGGTTGATCTCTTACCTGCCCACCTTCAGGCAAAGGCATTTTAAATAAGCCAGTCAGAGAAAGACAAGTATCACATGATCCCACTCATATGTGGAATCTAATGAACAAAATAAACTGATGAGCAAAATAGATCCAGAGACATAGAAGCATGGAACAGACTGTCGAATCTCAGAGGGAAGGCAGGATTGTGGGGGTGGGAAGAAATTAATGAAAGAATATATATATCTAATCTAATAAAAGAGTAATATGCAAATTGACCCTCACTCCGTTATACCAACAAGCCATATCCACTAGCCATGCCCACCAGCCAATCAGGAGCAAATATGCAAATTAACTCAACTAAGCCACAGAGCTGGAGTTGCCCCGGGCAGTGGAGGAAGCCAGGGCCCTGTGGGCCCTGAGCTCTACTCAAGGCTACAAAGTTTCAATTACAGAAGATCAACAAACCCCAGATACCTGCCGGTTGGGACCTTAAGTTGCCAGGGGCAACCCAGGCTTCAAGCAGGGTTGGCGGGGGGGTGACCAAGGCAACAAAATTTCAATTATAGAAGTTAAATAAATCCCAGATACCTGCTTGCAGCCAGGCACCCCAGTAGGGACCTGAATCCTGAAGGGGCTATGGGCAGCCTGAAATGGCCCTCTGCCCCTCACCCAGGCTGGCCAGGCACCCCAGTAGGGACTCGAACCCTGAAGGGGCTGTGGGCAGCCTGAAACGGCCCTCTGCTCCTCACCCAGGCTGGCCAGGCATGCCAGCAGGTAGACATCCCCCAAGGAGTCCCAGACTGTGAGAGGGCACAGGCCGGGCTGAGGGACATCCTCCCCCCCTCCCCCCCCCTCCCCCGAGTGCACAAATTTTTGTGCACCAGGCCTCTAATATATATATCCATCCATCCATATCCCATGGACACAGATAAT
Organism: Murina feae; assembly: GCA_004026665.1. Classification (NCBI taxonomy): domain Eukaryota; kingdom Metazoa; phylum Chordata; class Mammalia; order Chiroptera; family Vespertilionidae; genus Murina; species Murina feae. The sequence continues at coordinate 39 of PVJC01021200.1, read as the reverse complement.
AAGGTGGTGAAGGCCTGGGGTGGGGGTTAGGGGGGTAAG
>PVJC01021199.1:0-28522 GCA_004026665.1 Murina feae | reverse complement strand
TATTTAATAGCATGCTGTTTAATCTCCATGTGTTTGATTTTTTTGGATTGTTTTTATTGTAATTGATTTCCAGTTTTATGCCATTGTGATCTGAGAAGATGCTTGATATGATTTCTATCTTCTTGAATTTGAAGAGACTTTGCCTGTGCCCCAAAATATGGTCTATCTTTGAGAATGACCCATGTGCACTTGAAAAGAACAATCCTTTGTATTTCTGTAGGGTCTGTTGTTATTTCTCCTTTTTCATTTCTGATTTTAATTTTATACAATAATGGAAAAAGAAAGTCGGCCACACAAAATATGTAGTGTGTGATTTCATTTATAAAAAGTTCAAAAGCAGACAAAAATATATTGTTAGGGATGGATAATGAGATGGTAAATTTAAAATAAAAAAACAATGAATCTATAAAAGTTAGGTTAGTGGTCACCACGGGTGAGGACTGTGGTTGGAAGGGAAATGTGAGGGGTTTCTTGGGTGCTGGCAATATTGTATTGTTTGACCTGGGTGACAACCCAGGTATTCAATAGGTATTCATTTTACAACCATTCATTAAATCATGCATCAGTTTTATGTACTTTCCATAAACAAAATGACCAGCAATGCCAGATGTGTGACAACTGCCAATGGAAGTTTAGTCAACAGGAATTCAGAAGAGTAAGAAGGAGCTCCCGCAGGAGTAGGCACAGACGTGTTCCTGGAGGGAGTGGGCTTGAGGTGAGCCGTGCAGATGGATAGAAGCAATACTTTCTCTACCCAAATGAAGCCTTGGGTAAGTGCTATTGTCAATGGGGTCTCTCGCTGTCAAAGGAATGCCATTAAATACAAGCCAAAGGGAAGTCAAAAAACCACAACAGTTTGTCCTTCTAACTTATCAATTCCAGAAATAGGCAGTTTCCACTTGTGCTTTTAGAGCAGTGGTTCTTACCTGGGGGCTATAGTGCTGCCCAGGGTGTATTTGGCAATGTCTGGAGATGTTTTTGACTGGAGAGTGTGCTGCTGGCATCAGTGGGTGGAGATCAGGGATGCTACTAAGCATCCTGCAATGTGCAGGACAGCCTCGCGCAACACAGACTATGCCGTGCAACATGTTAGCAGTGCTGAGGTAGAGGAAACCTGCACTAGATCATCCAATCCTGTTCCCTTCACAGTGGTGGCCTTAGGAAGAGGGGAAACTGGAAGCCACACATACATTACATCTTGAAAGAGCCAGGAAAACCAACCAAGTACACTTGTCTCCACAGGCTGGTGACTGGTGCTCTAAAGTTTAACATTCAAAGCATTCCTTGGGGTTAAAACATTACATCTCCAGAAGTTATCAATTAAAAGGAAGAGGTGTCCCATGAAAGCAGTGACATCAAATAAGTTTCATCTTAATGCCAAATCTGATCAGTTGGAAGTGGTTGCCAAGAATACTATGCTAAAAAGGATTCTGAAGGCCCATCTGGCTTCGGTGTAGAAAAAAGCACATGGTTGGCTCATGGTATGTAAACAAATACAGGAGAATAAGTAGGAACATATCCAACATATTTGCCTTTTTAAAAACATGAGGTATTGCCCTAACCGGCTTGGCTCAGTGGATAGAGCGTCGGCCTGCGGACTAAAAGATCCCAGGTTCCATTGCGGTCAAGGGCATGTACCTTGGTTGCGGGCACATCCCCAGTAGGAGGTGTGCAGGAGACAGCTGTTCAGTTTCTAACTCTCTATTCCTCTTTCTTCCTCTCTGTAAAAAAAAAAAAAAATCAATAAAAACATGAGGTATAATTCACTATATAACATATGTTAATTTCAGTGGTAAAACATAATGATTTGACATTATATGTATTATGAACTGATCACTGTAACAAGTCAACATCTACCACTACACATAGTTACAAACATTTTTTTCTTGTGATGAGAACTTTTAAGATCTACTCTCTTAGCAACTTTCAAATATACAATACAGTATTATTAACTATAGTCTATTAACTATATTTTCTTTAACATCTTCCATTGGGTTTAATGATCACGTTTACTTTTTAGCTTAGTAGGGAGGCAGTTAAGAACATAAATGCAGCCCTAACTGGTGTGGCTCAGTGGATAGAGCGTCACCCTGCAGGCTATAAGGTCCCAGGTTTGATTCCGGTCAAGGGCATGTACCTTGGTTGTGGGCACATCCCCAGTAGGAGGTGTGCAGGAAGCAGCTGATCGGTGTTTCTCTCTCATCCATGTTTCTAACTCTCTATCTCTCTCTCTCTTCCTCTCTGTAAAACATCAATAAAACGTACTTTTTTTAAAGAACATAAATATAAAGGACTGAAGGTGAGTGAGTGTGGTGGAGAGATGAATGATCCCATAAAGATGTCCATGTCCCCATCCCCAGAACTTATCAATATGTTATGTTATATGGCAAGGGGGAATTAAGGTTGCTACTAGCTGGCTTTCAAATTGAGAAATTGCCCTGGCTAGTGTGGCTCAGTTGGTTGAAGAGTCATCCCATTCACTGAAAGGTCACAAATTTGATTCTCAGTCAAAGCACATATCCAGATTGTGGGTTCCCTCTCCTACTGGGGCATGCATAGGAGGCAACCCATCGATGTTTCTCTCCTCTCTCTCTCTCTTCCTTTCTTTCTCTCCCCCCCACCCCTTTGTCTCTCCCTTCCTCTCTCTCCAAACTCCAAAATCAATAAAGAAAACATATCCTCAGGTAAGGGTTAACAAATTAAAGAGAAATTATACTGAATTATTCAGGTGGGCTCAGGGTAATAAATGAAAGTGGAAGCAGGAAAGTAAGAGTCAGAGTAAAAAGTGTTGACAAAAGCAAAGTCAGAGCTACACAATCAGAGAAAGACTCAATGGACTATTGCTGGCTTTGAAGATGGAAGGGAGCCACAAGCTAGGAGGGAAACCTCTAGCCAGGTAGGTCTCCACAGTGGTGAGGTCAGGGCCTTTAGGGCAGTAGGAAAATTCTGAGAACTAGAAGATAGGAGTAATAGACCCATGAAGGGGAAAGGGAGGGATCCCAACAAAAGAGTCTGTGACAAACCTGACTTATTTCACTGTGTTCCTAAACACAAACCCTGGACTTGGTTCTCCAGAGAAAGACAGGAGAGAGCAGGTTTTGCTTCTGGAATTTGGCAGAAAGATGGGTAGGTAGAGATCTGCTGAGTAGCCCAAGGGAATCAGTCATTTCATTGTTCCCAGCTGGTACTCTCATTTTCCTAGCATGAGCCCAGACAGCATCTTACCTGAATTAACATGAGGCACAGCCTTCCCAACCAGCGCATGAGCTGCAAATCTGGGACATTTTTGAGGTTTGACTCCAAGCTATTCCTGCAATCCTTGAATAATAGCCATCCCCACTCAAACCAATGCAAGTGTGATTTGTGTAAAATCTCTTAGCCAAAGTACTTTATTACTCTCAGTTATATGATTGATTACCTTAAACCGTACTAGGAATAGGATAAGGCATCAAAAACAGAAAAATCTGCTTACACAGTCTTTGGATCTGAAAGCCAAATGGAAACATTAATATCTTAAAGCTGAAAGCAGTTACTGGACACACTCCTAAGGAACCTGAACAACCTATTGAACCAAAACAACATCCTGCCCCGCAAATGCTTTCAATTCATGTTGTGAAATAAAACAGACATCATGTTTTCACCCTTAGAACATAACACATAGTATTGAGCTTCCAGTGCTATGAAATAGATATATGACTTCACAAAATAGGATGAGTACGTCTCCCTCTGTTGAAAAATAATTATGGCTTCATGTTTATTTTTCTCAGGTTGAACCTATTACCAGATAATTATTTCAAAATGAATCTCTTTCCCAATCCCCTGGCAAAGAATGCTTGGTATGTTTTGATTGGTCGGTGTGCCATCATGCATTTTATGAGCTCTTTGCTTCATCTGGTGGTAATGTATTCTTTGCAGGCGAAAGAGAAAGGCCATGCCCAGTGGCATCTGAATGGCTCGACTGATCGTCATTTCGTTTGCTATGCCAAAGGAAGGAAGACAATTCTGTCCTCTTTTTAAAAAATCATGTTCTTCCATGAAGTCTTCCTTGACTGACTAGCTTCAATAGCACCAGGCTCTTCTCCATCATGACCCTCAACGCACACATTCAATGTCTGAATGAGTGATAACCTATTCAATGTCTGCAAGAGGGTAAGGACCATATTGTTCATATTCTAGGCCCCATTCCTAGTGCCCAGTGCTGTGCTTGGTACGTAGTAAATCTATTTAAATATATTTTGAGTTAATGAAAGAAGCAACTGCTTCCCTCCCTGAGGGCTGGCCAGTTTAATCCCAAAACATCTAAGTGCTTTTAAAGAAGTAACTCTTTCTAGACAAGTACAAATGACATGGAATTTCCTAAATATACCATTTGTCGAGGAAACATTTCTTTGTTTCTTTTACCATACAAAACACTCTTACCTGGCAACTTCTTCGGCACGTCTGCATTTCTTAAACATGTACTTAATATTTTTTCTTCCTAACATTTGTCAAGCTTATATCTTATTGAATCACACTATTTATATGTTTTTACCTTGTATACTCTTAGATTTCCTCTCTGCCTCTTCTGGTTTTTGGATACTGCAGATAAAGTGCTTTATCTGTCCTAGCTTTAGATTAGCATTAAATGCTGGTATTGGCCCATCCCCGGGTTGATTTTAACAGAAATGTTTTCCTCAAGCATTAGACACAAAATAGCAGGGATAATGTCAAACTTGAGCTTTAAATTCTGTTCTTCAAAAGTAAGTAAATTTCCAACGAGATGATTTATTGATATAATCCTGAGATCAAGAAACAGAGCTTCCAGGGAAAATTATCAGCATGTGTGATGTCATCAGAGGAGAGAATAAGGTAGGTCTAGGCAGAACTATATAACTGGTCGAAGCTGCTGTTCATATATTTTTTATATATTTTTTATTTATTTCAGAGAGCGGAAAGGAGAGGAAGAGAGAGAGAGAAATGTAAATAATAAGAGAATCATTGATTGGCTACCTCTTACATGCCCCACACGGGGGACCGAGCCCACAACTGGGGCATGTGCCCTAACCAAGAATCAAACTGTGTCCCCTCCCTCCCTCCCCCCCCCACCCCTCACCCCGCGGTTCATAGGTTGATGCTCAACCACTGAGCCACGCCAGCCTGGTGCTGCTATTCATCATATACCACATTTCAACTCTTTCCCTCATCCTTTCCTCCTGTCTTTAAAAGTGTAGATTTTGGTAACTCTGTTGGCCTGGCCTCTTATTGAAGAAGAAATAAAAACAAGTCTTGTCATTTAGTTGCTGGAAAACAGTCTGTTGTATGGATTATATTTAAAAAAATATATTGTCCAGGTGGGGCTAAAAGCACTACTGTATAAGAGTTACAACTTTGCCTCTTTGTGACTGTGAGTTTGCCTCCAGGCCTTCAGTGAAGCTAATCAGGGCCTTGGGTAAAAGGTCTGAAAACTGGAAGATAAGAGACAGACTAAAGAAAGAGAAAACCTTATCCTGGGAGAAAAGAAAAAGACCAGAACCACGAGTACATGCAGGAATGAGGAAGAAATTTAGTGAGCTGACAGTCTTTGGGAAGAACTTTAGAGTGGGTAGGGAAAGGAAATGAGATGAAGAAATAATTTTAAAGACTTCTGCTAGGTAGTCTTTTGACATTCTTTGCAAGTCCCTGGTAAATATTTGAATTACCTTGTGATTAGTTTTGATTGTCCAACTTGTGTTTATTTGAATGTAAGGCATCATACAGACTGGGCCACATGGGGCCCTATGTTTAAATGGGATTTCTCCTTTGCTCTCCTTCATCCCTATATACAGGCAAAACAATATAAGCAGAATCCAACTGGTAAGAATTTTCTTAGCTAATTTTTATGTTCCCAGAAAACTCTTAGGGAAAACAAATAAAGAGAGTTATATAAGCCCTGACCAGTTTGGCTCAGTGGATAGAGCATCAGCCTGCAGACTGAAGGGTCCCAGGTTCGATTCCGGTCAAGGGCATGTACCTTAGTTGTGGGCACATCCCCAGTAGGGGATATGCAGGAGGCAGCTGATCCATGTTTCTCTCTCATTGATGTTTCTAACTCTCTATCCCTCTCCCTTCCTCTCTGTAAAAAAATCAATAAAATATATTTTTTAAAAAGAGAGAATTATACAAAATATTCTGTTAGAACACCTATACACACAACTGTTACAGGATATATACATTCCAAAATTTAACACTTTCTATATCTACAACTCTAATCTATAAACATGAATACCCAACTAAAATTCAGAATGATGATCCTGAGATACTTTGGGTAGTAAACACACAATGCAATATGTAGATAATCTATATATATAAAAGCCTAAGCAACCAAACAACCAAACAACTGAATGACCGAACGACTGGTCAACTGGTCACTATGATGTGCACTGACCACCAGAGGCAGACGCACAATGCAGGAGCTGCCCCCTGGTGGTCAGTGAGCTCCCACAGCCAACCTCCCGTGGCCCCTTCCCCCCAGCCAACCTCCCACCGGCCTGATCAGCCCCTATGGCTGGCCAGGCCACCGGACCCCACCTACACACGAATTCATGCACTGGGCCTCTAGTGTATATATAATTGTATGCTTAAAACCTATATAACTTTATTAACTGTCACCCAATAAATATGATAAAAATATGTTTAATTAAAAATGCATTGCTCAGTCAGCGTGGCTCAGTGGTTGAGCATCAATCTATGAACCAGGATATCATGGTTTGATTCCAGGTCAAAGCAAATGCCCAGGTTGCGGGTTCCATCCCCACTGTGGGATGTGCAGGAGGAAGCCAATCAATGATTCTCTCTCATCATTGATGTTTCTATCTCTGTCTCCCTCTCCCTTCCTCAGAAATCAATAAAAATATTTTTTAAATGAAAAACTTCATCTGTTGTACATACTAAAGAAAAAAAAATAACCAAAAGAAATCCCTTCTAGCTCTGGGCATTGTGGTTAAGGGCAGTTCGGCCACCTTAAAGATGAGTCCATCCTCTTTTGATTTTGAAAACTAGAAGATAGGAGTAATAGACCCATGAAGGGGAAAGGAAGGGGTCCCAACAAAAGAGTCTGTGACAAAACCTGACCTATTTCACTGTGTTCCTAAACACCAAACTCTGGACTTGGTTCTCCAGAGAAAGACTCTTAAAGACCTTAAAGACACAGCATGCAATCCAAATAGAGATGGGCAATGAGTCACTTGTGGCCCCACATATACAAAAGGAAACCTCACCTTGCCACACCAATCATTTTTGCTGTTTCTTTTCTTTAAAGACAGGATTTAATGAGCACCTGAGAGAAGCTCATAGGAAGCTCTCTGTACACTGAGGAAACTCTGAAAGGCAAAGCAACTAGACTTTTCTCTTTTCCACTGGAAACTTTTTCCCAAAGTGACCCATTTCTACCAGTTTTGTTTATACTTCCTGAATTAGGACAGGAGGCAGACCCTCACACCCACACAGCATTTATAGGCATAACTGTGGCCAAGTTTCTTCTGCTCCTTTCTTTTTTTCCCTCTTTTCATTTCTGTTGTGAAGAAAGCCCTACATTTCAACCCAGTTGATGGTTTTCATCCCAGGCCACACAGTTGGCAAAGCCCTGAGTCCCAAGACCTCCCCAAAATATAAAGATGCCTGGGAATCTGAAACAGGTATCACTGATGACTTCAGCAGTAGAGGCCTTGTTTTCACTTGATGGATTTATCCTGATTCTCTTCTCTTCTCAGGCTTTGGCCCTTGGCATCTCTGCTAGAACTGATATCAACACTATGGTTGTATTTATGTCTCCCTCAGTGCCAGGCTCCCTGATGTGGTGAGTGGAGCTCTGGGAAGTGGAGCCGAGGAGACTGAGTCATCGGTCATGATCGTCTGTCTCCCTGGGTCTGACCGAAATGACAGAGGCTCCTCTCACTACCGTGTCACTGGGCGACCACAGCAGAAAGGAGGTGGAGGGCTTGTCCCCTTCCACTCTCACCACTTTAAGGAAGGACACATATTTGGCAGCAGAATGGAGAGATGATGATGCAGAAATCTCCATGCGGCTTCCATTCCCTTTTGTCCTTCAGGACACAGCTTAACTGGGAACCTTTCTACCAGTAGATGGATAAACCACTTTGGAAAGCTACCAAGTGGAAAGCTACTAAAGCTGAATGTAAACATACTCTGGGATCCAGCATTTGCACTTATGAGTAGGTACATATGCATATGCACAGATATATAATATGTATATAGTATATATACAAATTCCAAACCACATATTTAATATATACATATAAATAATATATAATACAGGTAGTATAAATTCATTCATATGTTCACCAAACACATGTACAGGAATGATCACAGCAGTACTACTTATAATAGCTAAAAACATAAACTCCCTAAGTACCTGCCAGCAGCATGGGATAAATGAAGGGTGGTATTTTCACATGGCAGAACACCACACAGCAATGCGAACGAAAGAGCTATAACTAAACACAGGATAAATACCACAAACATAATATTGAGCAAAAGAAAGCAGAGAAAAAGAGAATAAATACTGTGTGGTCTCGTTTATATAAAGTTAAAAACTAGGCAAAATTCATCTATGCTGTTAGAAGTCAAGACCGAGATTGTCACTGGGGGTTATGACTGTACGGGAGGAAGAGGGGGCGTCTTCTGTGGTACTGGTAACTGTAGCTTCCTGAACAGTACAATTTTAAATGGCTAGAGTGGTGCATTCTATGTTATGTATAGTTTACCACAGTAAAAAGTCATCTTCTCATATACCTCACAAAAAGAACCATACTTGTAATCATTTCTATCACAAAATCATGTTTATTTCCACCAGTAGCATTTTCACTACTTGCTACTTTCTTGTTCTTTATCTGTCCTCATTATCTTTATTGTCAATGCCTACTAGAATATAAACTCTGTGAGGATAGGTATCTTGTCTGTATTATTCAACTCGATTCATCTGCCAGCTCACAGATCTCAAAAAATATTTGATGAATCAACAAAATTTCTGGGTGATCTGAAGCAACTTAAGAAATACTTCTGTAAACCTTTTATTTTATTCATTCATCCTGGAAGTATTAAGCATTTATATGCATTTTGTACGAGATTCAAAAGTGAAATGAGGTAGCATGTTCTTACAGAAATGAAGCTAGCTCTTGCAAATAGCAATGCATTCCCAGTCTTTAGAACATGGGTAGATGCTAGATCAGAACAGCATATAGATTTAAACTCATCTTGACAGATCAGATTGTTTAACGTTACCTGCATCTAGAATTTGCTGAAAAGCGTTCTAAAGCCCCATCTGGACTCAGCAGAAAAAAAGAAATTCACCAAAAACGAGTGATGTCTAGTGATACTGTATATAGAGAAGCACAAACATTCCATCAAAAAAATTACTAGAACTGATAAGTGAATTTAGTAAACTCGTAGGATACAAAACAAGTATTCAGAAATTGACTACATTTTTGCACATCAATAATAAACTATCAGAACTAAGAAAACAATCCCATCTACAATTACATCAAAATAATAAAATACCAAGGAATAGATTTCACCAAGGTGATAAAATACCTGTACACAAAAATATTATAAGACACTGAAGAAAGAAATTGCAGAAGATACAAATAAGTAGAAGTATAGACTGTGCTCAGGGAGAGGAAGAATTAACATACAATGTCTATATTACCCAAAGCAATCTATAGATTCAATGTAATTCCTATCAAAATAACAATAGAGATTTTCATAGAACCAGAACAAATAAACCAAAAATTATTATGAAACCATGAAAGATCCTGAATAGCCACAGCTATCTGGTGAAAAAAGAACAAAGTCAGAGGTGTCAGGCTATCTGATATCAAACTATATTACAAAGCTATAATAATCAAAACAGTATGATACTAGCATTAAAAAAAATAGACATATAGATCAATGAACAGGATAGAGAGCCAGAAATAAACCCATGTCTATATGGTCAATTAATGTATGATAAAGGAGGCAAGAACATACAATGGGGGTAAATATGGTATATTTAATAAATGGTATTGAGAAAGTGAACAGACATATGCAAAAAAAATCAAACAACCATTTTCTTATTTCATATACAAGAATAAACTGAAAATGGATAAGGACTTAAATGTAAGACTCAAAACCATAAAACTCCTAAAAGAAAACATAGGCAATAAAATCCATGGCATTTCTCTTAGCAATATTTTTTCTGATACATCTCCTCAGGCAAGAGAAACAAAAGAAAAAATAAACAAATGGGACTATATCAAACTAAAACATTTTTGCACAGCAAAGGAAACCATGAATAAAACAAAAAGACAACCTACTGATTTGGCGAACATATTTGCCAATGATACATCCAATAAGGGGTTAATATTCAAAATTTATTAAGAACTCAAACAACTCAATACCAAAGAACCCCAAACAATCCAATTAAAAAATGGGCAGAAAACCTGAATAGACACTTTTTCAAAGAGGACACACAGATGGCCAATAAACATATGAAAAAATGCTCGACATCATCAATCATCAGTGAAATGCAAATTAAAACCACAATGAGATATCACCTCACACCTGTCAGAATGGCTATCATTAATTCATCAACAAAGAACAAGTGTTGGCGAGGATGTGGAGAAAAGGGAACCCTCACTTACTGTGGGTGGGAATGCAGACTAGTGCAGCTGCTATGGAGAGTAGTACCATGGCAGACAGTGCCATGGCCTCAACCCGCTGGATATGGCCAAGGATTGAAATAATAAGCCCTAGAAGTTAGGCTTGTTCCTAGATATACTAGTCAAAGGACACAGAGACTCTGGGGTGAGAGTTCAGCGTGAGGATGCCTATGTCAGCCTAAGATGTTCTCTTCATGTTTTCTTGCTGGTGGTGAGCCTCAACCCAAGCAATGCCACCATTCTTCCCAAAAAGGAGGGAAGCCATCCCTGCCCCTACCACGTCTTGAAAGAACCTCTGCCTTCATCACCAGCCATTCATCAACTTCTGAGACCTGGGTTGGCACAAGTGGATCACTTCCTCCAAAAGGTTCATGGCAAATTACTGCCATGGAGATTGTTTTTTCTCAATGACCACCTCCCTCAGCAGCTCCATTTACACTTTCATGGAAGCATCAGTACATGCGGTCGACCCAGTGACTCTCCAGGCTACTGTATTCCCACCAAGCTGTCCCCCAAGTCCACGCTGTATCAGGGTGATGATGAGAATGTCATTCTACGACATTATAGAGACATGATAGCTGATGAATGTGGGTGCACGTAGGTGGCCAGAAATAGGAATTGAAGGAGTGTTCTTAGGGTACCCTTTTAATGAAACGATATATCTGGTTTAGAAGTGGCATGTGGCCCTAACTGATTTAGCTCAGTGGATAGAGAGTCGGCCTGTGGACTGAAAGGTCCCAGATTCGATTCCGGTCAAAGGTATGTACCTTGGTTGCAGGCACATCCCCAGTAGGAGATGTGCAGGAGGCAGCTGATTGATATTTCTCTCTCATCGATGTTTCTAACTCTCTATTCCTCTCCTTTCCTTTCTGTAAAAAATCAGTAAAATATATATATTTTTTAATGTGGAGTGTGTGTTTTGTTTTTTTAGGAAGCCATTACTGGTACTTTTTTTTTTTAATCCTCACCTGTGAATATGTTTTTATTGACTTTAGGGAGGAGAGAGAGAGAGAAAGAGAGAGAGAGGAACATCGATCCATCAGTTGCCTCCTGAACGCGCCCTGTCCCGAGATTGAACCCACAACTTTTTGCTGTATGAGACTAAGCTCCAACCAACTGACCCATCCGGCCAGGGTCCATTTCCTTTATTAGAAACAAATAATGCTTCTCAAGATGTTGGCAATAGGTCATAATATAGACATCTTTTTAATACAATGTACTTCTCCCTTAATTATATTCTGGTAGTAAGGGAATTACCTTCTTGGCTATGAAAAACAGAAGTATTTGATGGACAATGTAAGCTGGTCTCCTTGTATACAAACCATGTATTTCTCCCCAAAATATCATATTCAGAAAGCCAAAGATCACAGATACATTTAAGGATCCCATGCTAGTCACAGAGCCAAAATAACACATCACTCTTTGAAGATTACAGGGTGCAAGTTCTTGGACAATATTGTGACAAGTAGCTATTTTAATATCTGTCAGAGCTTTAGCCCAAGCTGAAGTGCTCACCAGCCACAAGAAAATGGCAACAAGAGTAACAACAAAGTCGGCCAAGAGAAGTTTTCAACTATCCCAATACATGTTTGGGGTAACCAACATAGAGCAAAAGGGCAGCAATGCAGTACAGGAAGACAAAGACTGCAAAGATAACACAGAATTCCACAGAAGAAGAAAATTAAAAATGGAACTGCCTGATGACCCAGCAATTCCACTTCTGAGTATATATCTAAAGAAACCCAAAACACTAATTCAAAAGAATATGTGTACTCCTAGGTTCATGGCAGCATTATTTATAACTAGGGGCCCGGTGCACAAAAATTTGTGCACTCGGGGGGTGGGGGTCCCTCAGCCCGGCCTGTGCCCTCTTTGCAGTCTGGGACACCTCAGGGGAGATGTCCACCTGCTGGCATGACTGGCCAGCCTGGGTGAGGGGCTGAGGGCCATTTTCAGGCTGCCTACAGCCCCTTCAGGGTTCGTGCACTAGGGGGTGGGAAGACTAGTGAGTGCAGGCCTGGACGTTTCCCACTGGAGGGCCCACAATCGCACACACCTGGTGGGCCCTCACCACTGAGGGGACACACCTGGCGCAGAGCTGGGTGGTGAGCCAGAGGTGGACGCTGGTGCAGGATCCCTTGGTGGGGCCCTGCTGCTGAGCAAACACACCCGGGGTGGAGCTGGGCAGCAGACTGGCTTCGGATTCTCTGCACTGTGCAGCAGTTGCTCCCGCACGCCCTGTGGAGGCCCCTGGAGGGTGGATGAAGGTAGCAGACCCTGGATGGGTGCTCCTGCACGCCCCCGAGGAGGCCCCCGGAGCAGAGCCAGGCAGCAGACCCAGGACAGGCATTCCTGGACACCCCGAGGAGGCCCCTTGAGCGGAGCCAGGCAGCTGACCCAGGACAGCTGCTCCTGCATGCCCCGCAGAGGCCCCCAGGGGGTGGACCAGGCAGTGGACCCAGGACAGCTGCTCCTAGACTCCCCGAGGAGGCTCCTGGGGGGCGGAGCCAAGCAGCAGATCCCAGACGGGCGCTCCTGGATGCCCCGAGGAGGCCCCCAGGGGGTGGAGCCAGGCAGCAGACCCTGGACAGGTGCCCCTGGGTGCCCCAAGGAGGCCCCAGACCAGACCCCCCCCAACTGAGCTGACAAACCTGGCACAGTTATGCCAGCCGCGGAGGCTCCCAGTGCAGAGCCGTCCTGCCAACCTCCATCTTGCCTGGGTGAATTTGCATACAGCCTCTCTGATTGGCTGGTGAGCATGGCCATGAGCAGAGGCTCAGCCAGCCTAGGCAGGCAGTTGCAACAGAAGCCTCTGGTTTGCTCTAGCTCCATGGCTGCCGGCCTCCATCTTGGCTGGGCTAATTTGCATACAGCCGCTCTGATTGGCTGGTGGGCGTGGCTGTGAGCAGAGGCTCAGCCAGCCTAGGCAGGCAGTTGCAACAGAAGCCTCTGGTTTGCTCTAGCTCCATGGCTGCCGGCCTCCATCTTGGCTGGGCTAATTTGCATACAGCCACTCTGGTTGGCTGGGAGGCGTGGCTTAGGTGTCTCGGGTAATGGTCAGTTTGCATATTACTCTTTTATTATATTAAATAGCCAAGCTATGGAAGGAACCCAAGTGCCCATCTATAAACAAGTGGATAAAAAAGTGATGGTACAGAGAAATCAAGATATAGATAGGTAAACACCTGAAATTGCTGCCTCACACAACCATTTCAAAACCACAACAAAAAGAAAAAATGGACACCCAGACCCATAGGAAGGCTGGCTGAGTGGAAATTCTACAACTAGAAAGAGACTGACACTCAGAGGAGGTGGGGAAGTAAAGTGCAGAGGTATGGAGGCGTGCAGAAAGGGCTCTCGGAAAGGGCTGGCAACTGAGGATGCAGTTGTCTTTTTCAATCCAGAGGAAGGCTCAAGCTCCCGACGGCTCTGAACTCCAGTTCCAGGTGAGTTTCTGGGGATCCAGACTCATACGGGGAGAAGTTGGACTGTCTGGCACAGGGAGGATCTCCAGAGCAGCTTTCTCTCTTGGCGGTGCCAAGGGACACTGAGACCCAGTGCCTCTTAGGGCAGGGCTGAGGAGCAGCCATAGATGTTTGCTCCACCCTGTTGATTCCCCGAGATCCTGCCCCACCCAAGCTGCACACAGAGGCTTTTGCATATAAAAGGCTGGGTAGCCTCGAGCAGAAGCTAAAATAGCACCTCCTTAGAGATCTAAGAGCCAGTGTACCCAGCAGTCAGAGCAGGACCACCCAGATTACAACTCCTCAGATCCATAAGGGACACACTAAGGGGACAGACTCAGTGAGCACCAAAGCCCCACTGAAGCAAGTCTTGCCCCATAAGGGTGTCTCCAGCACAGACGTTATCCCACCATAGACACAGCTGATTCTCACAGTCAAGTGGCCTGGAGGTCAATTCCTCCAGTGATACCAACAACAATCAAGGCTTAGCTACAACAAAACTGTGCACAAAGCCTACAATGGGTGCACCAAGAGTGTCTACCTCAGATAATTGGGGAGGCTGAGCCACTGGACCCTATAGGACACCTACCACAGAAAGCCACTCTATCAACACAGGGAAGCAGCCAAAATGCAGAGACAAAGACACAGATCACAAATGACAGAAATGGAGGAAAGCAAACTACTGGATATAGAGCTCAAAACCATGGTTGTAAGGTTTTTCAAGAATTTTCTAGAGACCATCAATAAATTTAGTGAGACCCTCAAGGATATGAAAAAGGACCAGCTAGAAATTAAGCATAAACTGACTGGAATAAAGAATAATATACAGAGACCCAACAGCAGACTAGAGGATCGCAAGAATCAAGTCAAAGATTTAAAATACAAAGAAGCAAAAAAACACCTAACCAGAAAAGAAAAAAGAAAAAAGAATCCAAAAATATGAAGATAGTGTAAGGAGCCTCTGAGACAACTTCAAGTGTACCAACATTAGAACTGTAGGGGTGCCAGAAGAAGAGAGAAAGCAAGATATTGAAAACCTATTTGAAGAAATAATGATAGAAAACTTTCCCTACCTGGTGAAAGAAATAGACTTCCAAGTCCAGGAAGTGGAGAGAATCCCAAATAAAAGGAATCCAAGGAGGACCACA
Source organism: Murina feae (assembly GCA_004026665.1). NCBI lineage: Eukaryota > Metazoa > Chordata > Mammalia > Chiroptera > Vespertilionidae > Murina > Murina feae. The sequence continues at coordinate 13,237 of PVJC01021199.1, read as the reverse complement.
CCAAGACACATCATAATTAAAATGCCAAGGGCAAAAGACAAAGAGAGAATCTTAAAAGCTGCAAGAGAAAAGCAGTCAGTTACCTACAAGAGAGCACCCATATGACTGTTAGCTGATTTCTCAACAGAAACTTTGCAGGCCAGAAGGGAGTGGCAAGAAATATTCAAAGTGATGAACAGCAAGAACCTACAACCAAGATTACTTTACCCAGCAAAGCTATCATTCAGAATTGAAAGTCAGATAAAGAGCTTCACAGACAAAAAAAAAGCTAAAGGAGTTCATCACCACCAAACCAGTATTTTATGAAATGCTGAAAGGTATCTTTTGAGAAGAGGAAGAAGAAGAAAAAGTAAAGATAAAAATTATGAACAACAAATACATATATATCAACACGTAAATCTAAGAATCAAGTGAATAAAAAATCTGATGAACAGAATAAACTGGTGAATAGAATAGAATAAGGGGCATAGAAAGGGAGTGGACTGACAATTCTCAGGGGGAAAGGGGTGTTGAGGGTGCGGGAAGAGACTGGACAAAAATAATACACCTATGGATGAGGACAGAGGGGGGCGGTAAGGGCAGAGGGTGGGATGGGAACTGGGAGGGGAGCTATGGGGGGATAAAAGAGGAACAATTGTAATAATATGAACAATAAAGATTTTTAAAAAAAGAAAGTGAAAAAAGTGATGGTACATATTTACAATGGAATATTACTCAGCCATAAGTAGAATAACATCTTACCATTTATGATAGCATGGATGGAGAGGGTTTTATGCTAAGTGAAATAAGCCAGAGAAAGACAATATTACATTATTTCACTTATATGTGGGATCTAAAGAACGATATAAATTAACAAACAAAATAGAAATGAACTCATAGATACAGAGAACAGACAGATGGTTGCCAAAGGGGAAGAAGTTGGGGGACTGGGTGAGAAAGGGATTAAGAACTATACATTGGCAGTACAAAATAGTCACAGGAATGTAAATGGCAGCACAGGCACTATAGCTGATAATACTGTAATAACTATGTATGGTGCCAGGTGGGTACTAGGAATATCAGGGGGGACACTTTGTCAAATATATGATTGTCTAAGCACTAAGCTGTCTTAACTTGCAAGCTAAAGCCATGCTCTTCCAAAGCCTGGCTATTTCTGCATATTCCTCCGATGTGTGATCTGCTATGGAGCTCCCTGTGGGGTTGGCCGAGGTTCTGCCAAATCTGAATCGTGGTCTGAGGCTCTCCCTACCCAATCCTGCCTCCTCCTCCTCTCCCTTCACAGGTGTCAGAGCTACATCGCAAATCCCACTTCTTTCCCCTCTTATCTTTCACAGATATTCCCTCCCAATAAACCTCTTGCACTCCAGACCTTGTCTCGGGGTCTGCTTACTCTAGAATCCAAATGACACAAATCCAAATCTCCAAATTTAATGCCATCAGAGCCAACACTGCAAATTACAAGTGTTCATTTAGAAACAATTTATTTGTTTTCAGGGATTTACCTATTCAATGATTACAAACAATTCTTTCGAGAAATGCAAGGAAGGCCAGCTAGAAATAAAACCACAGTTGAAATCTACTGGAGAGTTACTATGTGCCAAACTCTTCACATGAATTCCCCACCTACTCCTCACATGCCTTATGAAGTGTGTAAACTTTCTATTATTTCCTTTTACAGAGAGCAAATAGAGATTAGTTTGATTGCCCAATGACATAATTAGTAAGCGAGAGAGTCAGCATTTGTCCCCAGGAAAGCCTACTCTATTAACCAATACACCATTCCAGTTATCCACAGTTGATTTAAGTTGTTTACAATGGAAGGATCCTAACATATATGAACATTGGTTCCAGGGAGCAAGGGGGAGGGTAGATAGACCTTTACAAACAAATTTGGCCCTGAGAGTATCATCTATGCTTCTGAGCCATGTAACCTCAATATCCACTCCTAAGAAAAACTGCATTTGCTGGTGTAAATTAGCCAATTGCCACAATGCTTTCAGAACATAAACTTTCTTTTGAAGCGTCCAGTTTTGCCTAGGATCCCAGGAAAAAAGGCATCTAGTCCTAGTCCCCAACCTGCTGAAAATAGATGTAACGTGAAGGGGATCATCAGCTTCCTCCTGGAAGAGAGTCTCAGGTTGGCAGAAATAAGTTTCTGGAGATAAGGAAAGTAGAACTGCTTATGCAATGGCATTGCAATGGTATGTGGGGGTGTTCTTTATATATTTTTATTGAGTTCAGAGAGAAAGGGAAAGAGAGAGAGAATCATTGATTGGCTGCCTCCATGTCCCACACTGGGGATTAAGCCCACAACCAGGGTATGTGCTCTGACTGCGAATCAAACCATGACCTCCTGGTTCATAGGTCAGTGCTCAACCACTGAGCCACACCAGCCTGGCTCAATGGTGGGTTTTTAAGAGGGATTTGAGTACTTGGAAATCTCTGAGTCCTTTTCCAATTCTTACAATAATCTTAGCCCCAAAGTTACAAGACTCAGAGATTCTAAGTGAATGCTGGTCATAGAAAAGTGAGGAATTTCCTTTTGTGACTCCCTGAAAATCAAACTCTAGAGGGTGAATTAGCAGTCTTTCCAAGGATCTTATGTAGAAATCTGGATGTTCATTATAAAGAGTCCATGAACCCAGAGACGCTATATTCAATATATCAGATGCAGTAACTGGGTGTCATTCTAAGAGTGGTGGTATCCTGGGGGTTCACATGAAAGACCCTTGGACTTCAAATGCCCCAAGAGAAGCTGTTGAAAAGCACGGATAAGCAGATGTATTTTGTTAAAAAGCTGTCCTGTGAGATCAGATGGGTTTAGTCAGTGGTTTCTCAACCTTCTGGCCCTTTAAATACTGTTCCTCATGTTGTGACCCAACCATAAAATTATTTTCGTTGCTGCTTCATAACTGTAATGTTGCTACTGTTATGAATCGTAATGTAAGTATATGATATGCAGGATGGTCTTAGGCGACCCCTGCGAAAGGGTCGTTCGACCGCCAAAGGGGTCGCGACCCACAGGTTGAGAAGCGCTGGTTTAGATAGTTTTCCTGCTAGTGTGTGAGTAGCGCCAGTGAACACATCCCAGCTAAGCCTCATCCACAGAGCATATGCGTAGAACAGCTGAGGAAGTCGGCAGGCATCCCTGGCTCTGTAGCTGCCTCAAGCCACTGATTTCACAACGCGTCAGGCAATGTGTATCTGTGGGACCAGGGAAGCTGTCCTTATTAGGACGGTTCCTATTAAGCCTTTCTAACTGTCCCGAATCACCTGCTGGGGAAATGATGATTGAAGGAACGACAGCTGTGAGCTTGATCGCCCCCTCACATCCATTACACTAGGGGCAGTGGTGGGGTCACAGTCACTTACCTTAGAAGTGGGACAAGCCACACGGGAAGAAAGAACTTTTCACTCCAGAGGTTTCATGGTGGCACTGCATTTCCATTCACCTGGTGGCTGTGAAGATCAGAGAGAGAGCGGGATCACAGTGCTGAATTTAGGCTGCAGCTGTTGCTTACCTTCAGCCAGGGCATCACTCAGGGGTCAGTTAGAAAACAGAAACCACTTCAGCTATTTTAAGCAGGGAGGTATTTAAGAAATGCAGGGAATTGCGTGCATATAAAGTATTGGAAGGGCTAGAGAAAGCAAATTTGAAGTGGCTCCCAGATGGCAGAGCTGGCCTGCCAAGGAGCCAGTTACCCTGCCATAATCAAGAAGGTGGAGAATCAGGAAACGGCTCTGGAATTGATAGCTCCAGAAACTCTCCGCCTAAACAGCAACTGGAAATCACCGTGCCCCAGGGCTGCAGCTGTTGCCTTCAAAGTTCCACTGGTCAGCCAAACCTGCCTGCCCAGCCCCAGGCCCTGGTGCCCATCAGACTGGTGACTGGATGTTGTGAAGCCACAGCCCAGAGCCCAACCCTTCCATACCACACCGCCCGCAGCAAACAGAAGCAGCAACAGTGCATCTCCACGCACACATTTGTCTTCCAAATTCCCACAAGTGCATCTGATTGTCCACGCTTCAATCACCCCTGCAACCGTAATGCCAGGGGGTAGAGTGTTTGGCTTTCCAGCCTGTGTGGTACAGACAGGCATCCTAAAAGGAGGGGGGAGGGAGGCTGAGCACTACTCCACTATGAACCCAGCCAGCTGGCTGTGCCCTGGAGGAAGAAGGGATCAGGGGTAGCAAACAGCCACAGGGGAAGGCCTTTCCTGGCTTGAAAACGGAAGTGCAGGCAGAAAAAAAGAAGGGAAAGCCTGCCTGGCCCAATGGAGCATGCGGGCAGGTTTGACCTGGAGAAGAGGATCGAACTTGTGGAATCCTTATCAAATGCTGCCCTCTGATGTTTGTGGGATAAACTGCTACTGAGAAATGCTGAGGCACCGCCTGAGAGGGGAAAGCTGGAGATGTCGTTTTCTGGGGTAAACAGCGATGGTGTCTGAACTTCACCAAAATGGAAAAACCCACTGAATTGGACACCAAAACTACTGCAGCCAATGGCCATCCAGATCAAGTTTGCCAAGGTGTTCTTGACCCAGACCTCTGGACACAGGTTATTTTTTCCTTCATAATCAGAGTGGGGAGGTTTTAACTATTCCTGGGGGTTCACGCAATGGTTGGAAAAGCAGATGATCAATTAAATTATGTCTCATTTACACAAACGATAGATCAAAGTGAAGACTTCCCACCACAGAGTTTAGCTTACTGTCAGTATCGTTAATTTGGCTTTTCTTAATCTAACCTTGCAAGATGCTTGGAACATGCTTTCCCCCAATACTGCACCCATGGAAGTGTGCTTCTCTTGTCTTCCAACTGTTAAAATGCTGAAGTCCAGGATCTGTGCTCACAGGAAGTAAGTCATAGTCAGCTCCCTCTCCCCTCTTCCTTCCCCATGGCCATGCTGTGGTAAGCCAGCACTGTGGTTTGGGATCTTCGGATGAGAGAAGCTGGGTTAGAATAGGTCTACTCTTTAGAAGACTTCATGTGAGTTGTCTATATTGAGGTTGGGGGTCAAAGCATATTTACCCATCAAGCATTACTGCTTTCCTTCCTTGACTAGATGACTCTATTGGTTATTCGTCAGAGGGATTTAAATATGCATGGGTCTCAGGCCAAAATAATTTCTAGTAGCATCTCAATCTCACTCTGATGTCTAATCAGATCCAAACTAGAGAAGCCCAGAAGAATCGTGAGGCGGCCATCATGGCTGGCGTTGTAGCACTCTTTCCCGAAAACTCTCTCTGAGAACTTCTAAATATTTGGGAACTCTTTGACAAACAGTATGAAATCATCCAAGTTTGAGGCTAGAGGGGAACTAAATATGACAAGTTGGAGATGCTCAGCAGGAACCACTTCCATGGTTCATACAGATAAGCCTTCTGCTTTCTGGGGCCAGTGCTGTCCCCTTCACACTTCTCTGTTGGGTCCTCTGGCAGGAAGGGAATGGCATTTACAAACAATTCACTGCGGAGATCAGAGAGCTCCCCCTGGCCCAGCCTCAGGACGGGACTGGATGTGCACCCCGCTCTTCCACCCCACTGTTTGCTTTCCCACTGGGGAGGAGAGGGGCTCCTCTTCAGGATGCAGGCATGAAAGGCTGTGGAAAACAGCAAGCTCGAAGCCGTGTGGGGTCAGGGCTGTGTGTAATCAGCCATTAGGGGGCCTTGATCTGCTGATCTGCTTCAAAGCTTTGGAACTTGACTTGAGGGACGTCATCCTGCTGGGTTCACAGAAGAAAGTCCCAGGGGCGAGAGAGGCGAGGTGTTGCCACGAAAATGAGATCATAGATGGAGAGACGCTTAGAAAAGAGTTTGCAGCGCTGTTGTTATCAAGACAACAATAACAAGTCAACGACAAGAATCCTCCCAAGATTGTCCAATCCCCCATGTTGAACAGTTTGGTAAAATATTGTAGCTTTGAGAGCTCAATGCATGTGGGCTGGAGAAATCAGTTTTAATATTCACAAACAGGAGACAGAAAATAAATTATGGTAATCCCTACAGTAGACTAATATGCAGCCATTTAAAAATTACATGGTACACACATATCTCGAGCAGGTATGTAACTGGTACTACCTCAGTGGAGGGCAAGTTGGCACCACAAATCCAAATTACAAATGCCGTCACCTCTAATCCAGCATTTCCACTTTAAGGAATTTATCTTACAGATATATTCACAGAGGAACAAAATACATACAGGTACAACCCTATTTATGGCAGCATGTTTTGGTAACAGCAACCATTTAGAAACCATCTTTAGGGAACCTGTTTAAAAGTTATGGTATAACCCAGCTGGTGTGGCTCAGTGGTTGAGTGTCAATATGTGAACCAGGAGGTCACAGCTCAATTCCCGGTCAGGGCACATGCTTGGGTTGTAGGATCAATCCCCAGTGTGGGGTATGCAGAAGGCAGCCGATCAATGATTCTCTCTCATCATTGGTATTTCCATTTCGTTCTCCCTCTCCCTTCCTCACTGGAATCAATAAAAAATATATATATTTCAAATAAAAAATTATGATCTAGCCCTAACTGGTTTGGCTCAGTGGATAGAGCGTCAGCTTGCGGACTGAAGGGTCCCAGGTTCAATTCCGGTCAAGGGCATGTACCTTGGTTTTGAGCATATCCCCTGTGGGAGGTGTACAGGAGGCAGCTGATCAATGTTTCTCTCTCATCAATGTTTGTAACTCTCTATCCCTCTCCCTTCCTTTCTGTAAAAAATCAATAAAATATATATGTAAAAAAAATTATGGTCTATCCATACAATGGAATAGAGTGCAGTCTTAAAAAAAAAAAAGTAGCAGCTCTCCATGCCCTGATATGTGGCTAAATGTAAAACAATAACCAAAAAAATCAAGGTGCAGAACAGCATGTATGTCACACACCATCTGAGGCTGATAAAGTGAGAGAGGACCTGGAAAGAACATTCACTGGATGGAAGACACCCAGAGTCTGATCCAGCTCGCCGTCTGACTCGGTTGCCTTCAGCCTCCACCAGTGGATACTGAGCGGTCCCTGAACTGTGCAGCCTTAGTGGAGGAAGACACTGTGTACACACCCTGTTGCAGTAGATTTAAATATTAGTGGACATAAGCATCATCTGGATTAGTTGCTGAAAATGAAGATTGAAAGGATCTGTCCTTAAGAGATTATGACTCAGTAGGTCTGGGGTTGGAGCCTAGTACTGGTGGGGTTTTTTGTTTTTAAATAGACTTTATTTTGCAGAGCAGTTTTAGGTTGGCAGCAAAACTGAGAGGAAGGTACAGAGATTTCCCATATGCCTCACGCCCCCACACAGGCAAGGCTCCCCCGTTGTCAGTGTCTCCCATGAGAGCGGTGTATACATGTATTACAACTGATGAACATAAAAGGATGCGTCACTAGGGTTCACTCTTGGTGCCGCACATTCTATAGATTTTGACGAATGTACAATGACATGTATCTATCCTTATAGTATCATTCGGAGCAGTCTCCCTGCCCTAAACATCCTGTGTGCTCCACCTTTTTCTCTCTTCCTCCCCTTTAACTCCTGGAAACCACTGACTTTTTCACTGTCTCCATCGTTTTGCCTTTTCCAGATGTCATCTGGTTGGAATCATGGCGTATGCAGCCATTTCAGATTGGCTTCATTCACACCGGAAGATGCCTTGAAAGTTCCTCCCCGTCTTTTCGTGGCTTGATAGCTGATCTCATTTTAGCGCAGAATAACATTCCATTGTCCCGATGTCTCACAGCCCACTTACCCATTCACCCACTTAAGGACACTTGGTTGCTCCCAGGTTTGGGCAATTATAAATAGCTGTCAATCAACATCCATGGCCAGGTTTCTGTGTAGGCATCCATCTTCAACTCCTCTGAGCAAATATCAAAAAGCTCGTTATGCCTGGTCATGGCAGGAGTTGTATGGTAAGAGTCGTTTTGTAAAAAACAAACAACTGCCACACTGTCTTCCAAAGTAGCTGAACCTTTTTGCATTCCCACCGCATCGTATGAGTCCCTGCTGCTCCACATCGTTGCCATCATTTTGGTGTCACCAGTGCTGTGTCTTGGCCATTCTAATAGGCATGTAATGAATGGTAACTCGTTGTCCTGTCTCGCATTTCCCTGATGACATGCGAGGAGGGGCATCGCTTCAGGTGTTTATTTGCCATCTGTATACCTTCACCCTACCCTTAATTGAGCCATTGGATGAGACCTCCTAGAAATTGTTGTCCGCTTGATTTACTCCAGAGTTCAGTAGCCCCTTTAAATGCAGACAATCACCCTACAACTGGGCCAGTTTCTCCTGACCCACTTCTGACTTTCTGCTCCATTCCTGGGGTTTGGGTGCTCAATGTAAGCAATACAGAAATCCACGTCAACTATGACACTTTTCCTCTGATTTGGAAATGAGAGGGGCTCTGAGAAACAGTTCAGGGATGTGAACTGAAAGCACAAAGCTCTAATGTTACACCCAGAAAGAGTTGATGTGTAACAGAAGCTGCACAGAAAGGGTAACCTCCTTCCCCTACTCCTGCTTCCGAGCTGTCCCCTATCCTGCTTCGCATGTGCTCTACTCTTTCGGTTTATGTGAACAACCAACTGGTTAGAGGCTGTAAGAATCTGGATCCTCCCTAATGATGCTGCATGTACTTCAAGCTGGGAAACTCAGCACATCTTTTCAACCCACCCGAAATTTGCCTTCTCTTGAATGTAATTTTCCTCCGAATTTTAGCCCACACTTCTCATTGTAAGGAAGAAGAGTGCTTAGCTTCACAGAACTCTGCCTCATATTTAAGACCCTGTGTTTTCACGGAAGTTAGTTCATCCCATGGCTATCCTGAGTTGAACTCACTGAATCAACCTCTTTGAACTGAAGGTTTTCTCTTTTTCTTTTTGTTTCGGACAGGGGTCCCCTCAGAGAAATCCCTCGACAAGTCTAAAATGTTCAATGAGGGATCTTATAGACACAAATATATACTAACTTTAAAAGTCTTCCATTTTAGCCCTGGCCAGTGTGACTCGGTAGTTAAGTGTTGGCCCACACACCGAAGGGTCCCGGGTTCAATTCCTAGTCAAGGGCGTGTACCTGGGTTGGGGGTTCCCTCCCCACACCTTGCTTGGTTGGGGCGTGTGTGGGAGGCAACCAGTCAATGTGTCTCTCTCACGTTAATGTTTCTCTCTCACTCTCTCTAGCTCTCGCTGTCACTTTCTCTCTCTCTCTCCCTCCCCGTCTCTCTCTTCCACTCTCTCTGAAAAGCAATGGAAAAAAATATTCTCTGGTGAAGGTTAACAAAATCAAATAAAAATTAAATTTAAAAAAATTCTTCAGTTTTAAGTCTACTTTCATTCATTCCTTTATTCAACATTTACTGAGTGCTGAGTGTGTGCCAGGTATAATAGAAAACCAAACAAAGCAGACCTGGTGGAGTTTATACCTAATGGCAATAAATACTAAATATAATGAACAAATGATACAGTATTTAGACAGTGTTAAGGTCTATAGAATAAAGAAAAAGAAGTGTGGGCAGACGAGATGGGAGCATGAGGATGGAGGTTCATGTTACCATTTTAAAGTGTGTCAGGGAGCGCTTCGCTGGAAAGATGACATTTGGGAAAAGACTTAAAGAAGAGAGAAGCATGCTGCAGGAAGTGGGCACACGGCCTGGCGAGTGAGAAGTGGGTAAAATGAGCTGAGCAGAATAGGAAATGAAGTCAGACATGGGGGTGGAGAGGTGAGTCTACAGCAGCCCTATTATCTTTGGTTCGAAATTGAGAGATTTTTACTATCAATTTATTGAGAGTAGGGATTTATTCTTGTTCGTATTTCCAATAAAATTTTGCTTTTTCGTACCTATAAAAACTTGGAACATATTTTACTGACTTCATTGACATTAAAGGGTGGAGCAAAAGTGGGTTTACAATTGTGAGTACATGAAACCGAGTTTATTCTTGTATTATTATCAATTATTGTATTATTTTCCATGCAAACAACTGCAAGCCTGCTTTTGCCTCACTCTATATGTAATAATTGACTAAACCTACAAACTCACCATCTCATTAAAGTTACATGCCATTTCCATCATCCCTAAGAGTTTTCTCATAACCTTTTGCAATCTGTCCCTCCCTCCCCTGCCAGACCATCAGCGACCAGTCTGCTTTTTGTCACTGTAGATTGCTTTGCATTTTCTAGGATTTTTATATAAATGGGATCATATAGTATATACTCTTTTATGCCTGGCTTATTTCTCTCAAATGATGCTTTTCAAATCCATCCACGCTAACATACATATACTTCATTCCGGTTTTTGTTGCTGTACATTCTATCATATAAGTATGTCATATTTAGTTTATTTTTCACTCATTTATGAAAATTTAGATTTTGTTCCCTCAAAATTGCAATATATTGATATTGTTTTTAATAATTGTGTTCTAGTAGTTGTTATACTGATCCCACAATCTAGAAATTTTCAGTTCCTAAAGCCTCGAGGCCACAGGAAATTTTAAAATTTAAATATATTTTTGCTGCAGAGAATTATGAATGGTAATTATGAATGGTAATAAATAAAAGACAGTTAAGCATGAAAACGTCTGACATCGGTAGGATAACATTTTATAGGGGAAGTGGAATGGAGAAGAATGACGGGAGATGTCCCAGTGCTAAGAAGTTACATGTTAACACTGGTATTTACAGCCCATTGTATACATTTAAAGAAGTCATGTGACCTTTATCTTTTTAAGTCAATATGTACAATATGCTAGGAATTTAATGCTTTACAACTCGTTAAACTTACATTATTTTCCACGTCCATTTTAAAATGCGAATGTGAAAAATAAAAAATTAAAGGAGAAATGTTGGAGTATCCCTTCTCTCGGGTCCCATTCCCAAAGGCTGTGCTTTCATTGTTCTGGGGAGGACAGGAACATTATGGTCTTAAAAGTTCCCCCGAGAATTCTACTGTGCAGCCAAAGTTCAGAACAGCTGGTCTAGTAACAGGAGTCACCCTCAACACATTTGAAAAAACAACAAGCATGACACGTACCAAGGAGTAGAAAAAAACAAAAGCGAGTCGTTTACCACTTGCCTGGGAGTGTCCGTGATCTAGCAAGTAACCACCCAAAAGGTTTATAAAAACATCAACAGTCCTTATAGAATCTATACACAAAAAACATGAACTGATAACCATGGCTGATCACTATGATGCCTTCCAATGACGAAATGCTGTTACTTGCAGGGCATGGTGACAGTTGTAAGTACATGGAATTATCTTCATTGTAGATTGTTTTAGGCCTGGAACACTAAACCACAGAGTATGGTAACAGAGAAACACCTCAAAAGGGTGTCATTATTAACTGGTAATTGCCCCTGGGCTGATCTATTGGCCTCTTTTCACAAAGGTATTTCTTGTTGCTTATTGTTAGAAGGTCTTTTGCAACTTAATTTTGTTTTCTACTTCCCTATTTCTCCTCTATTCTGTTTTTGTGCCTTAGCTATTTTTTCCTCTCGCTCTTGTTTTCTGTTATGATTTATAGTACAGTGATGAAAGATGGGACGATGATTTGGGCTCAAGGACAGATTTCACAATTAATTACATAGTGACCTGGTAAGATTATGTAAAATTGCAATGTGATACCATTGTAATTAGCTAGTTATTAATAATAGGAAGGAGCAAAGGGAAGGCCAGACATTATAGGCATGTCATGTGGAAGCTGCAACTTTGCACTCCCTAGGGAAATCCTGCAGCATTACTGGGGGAAGGGGTCCAACAAAGGGGAGATATATGCATGTGCAGTGAAGCTGGGGTGACGAGGGAAGTTACGTGCCTGTCAGTCAAGCCTGGGGAACCATGCATTGGCCAGAATGGGCGAAGCCAATGCAAACCCAAGAAAATTTGGGAATACATAATCCCTAAACAATGAAGTTCACTCTCGTGTTGCCTCTCTTGTTGCTCTGGGCGGGCGGCCTCTTGGCTCCTCTCCTGTTGTTCTCTTGTGCGGCTCTTGGCTTGTGGGACTCTTATACCCGTTTCCTTATATTTGCCCCTAGGGCCATGTGGACCTCACATGCAATGGTCTAATGGACTACAGCTAAGCTACCCTGATGCTGGACTGGAGTGTGCAAATATGGAATGAAAATTCTGGACACTGGCTCTGATTTTAGCTCTGCTAAAGGCAAAAGGGGACTATTGTATTTTCTGGTGCATAAGACAACTTTTTAACCCAGGAAAATCTTCGCAAAAGTCGGGGTCGTCTTACATGCCAGGTGTCTCTTACAGGGCGGATGCTGAAACTTCAGAGCCGGACTGGAAAATCAGCGGTCGCCACATGCAGTGGGGGGAGCTCAAAAACGGCCACACTCCATTCATTTCAATGGAGCCAGATGGAGACCGCAAGTGTCTCCGGTCAGCTCCTTTTTGTGCCGTATATGGTCTCCATCCAGACTTTTTAACCCAGGAAAATCTTCTCAAAAGTTGGGGGTCATCTTATATGCTGGAAAATACGGTATTTTCTTGGTGGGACTGAGGGAAATGAAACCTTTGAAACTAGAGTTTGACGGCACAGAAATAAAACTCTCCTCTATATCTTATCCTCCTGCGCAAGTCTCAGAAAATTCTTTTTCTCTGGCTATCACAAGAAATCCACCCCCACTAGCATCTGGTCGTTGAGGAGCTCTGTTATCCTGTGTAGTGGGCCAACTGGTACCTCTAGAAGGAAATGTTCCACCCTAATCCCTGTGAATAGTACCTTTTCCAGCAAAGGATGTGATTAAGTTAAGGATATTGAGAGGAGAGCCTTATCCTGGGTTATCAGCGTGGACCCTAAATACAATCACATGAGAAAGGTGGAGGGAGTTTTGAGGCACAGACGCAGAAGAGAGGGTGATGAGAAGACAGAGCAGAGATGCAGCCACCACATGCAAGGAATGCTGACAGCCAACAGAAGTCAGAGGAAGCAAAGAACAGATTCTCCACTGAACCCTTGATGTCAGACTTCTGGCCACCAGAACTATTAGAAAATAGATTTCTATGTGAAAAGTCATCACATTTTGTAGTAGTTGTTAGAGCAACCACAAGAAATGAATACACTCTAGTAATCCCTCCAGGCAAAGAATAAGCTAAGGAATGTGCAAGTGCTTTGTAAACAGAAGTGCTATACAAATACAATCTCTCATTACTGCTCTCTTTCTACACTGACCTCTAAGACCATGCAAATAGCCATCATCATGAATCAGTCTTCATGGAACAGATGTAAGGGGG
>PVJC01021198.1:0-28456 GCA_004026665.1 Murina feae | reverse complement strand
GGAGGGTCCCTCAGTCTGGCCTGTGCCCTCTTGCAGTCTGGAAACACTTGGGGGATGTTCACCTGCTGACTTAGGCCTGCTCCACAGGCAATGGGCTTAAGTTGGCAGTCAGGCATCTCTCTGGCAGCCTGGGATCCCTTGGGGGATGTCCACTTGCCATTGGGTAGCAGGCCTACGCTGCAGTTGGACGTCCTTAGCACTGCTGAGGAAGCACAAGAGACTCCCACCACCACCACTGTACTGGCAGCTGTCAGCCTGGCTTGTGGCTGGGCAGAGCTCCCCCTGTGGGAGTGCACTGACCACCAGGGGCAGCTCCTGCATTGAGCATCTGCCCTTGGTGATCAGTGTGTGTCACAGTGACCAGTCATTCCCAAGCATTCTGCTTTTAGGGTCAATTTGTATATTACCCTTTAATTATATAGGATATAGATAGATTAGATATAGATATAGATATAGATATAGATATAGATATAGATATAGATACCAAATATTACATATAAAATAATAGAAAACAAATTTGAGAGAGAGAAAAAGAGAGCAATAAGAACAGAGAAAGAGACAAAGAGAGACAGATAGCAAGATTAATCTGGTTGGAAGGGCAGGATAGGGAGCAGAAGGACAGTAAAGAATTTCCTGAGGAAATAATACTTGAAGTAGAACTTAATTGTCCACAAAATTGGAAATGACTATGGAAACTTTTCCTGGGGAGCAAATAGAAAAATCAGGGGATGTTGACTTCATAATTCATATAGTCCTGTATTTGAACCCCTTACCTGTCATTTAATCACAGTAACATTCAAGAGGTTATTTAACATTTTCATTACTCAGTTTCCTCTTATTTAAGACAGGGATAATAGCATCTACCTTGCTATATTTGTAGGATTTAAATGCCAATTTAGTCGCATTCACTTAACCTAGCACTAGGTTTGTAGCAGATGTTGAGCCAATGTTTATTCTCCCTCTTTACATCTAGAATCTTTAATGCACAAAGCCCTGCAATGAGGCTGTGATCATTGACATTCCCCCTCTGGAAATATGTATCTTTTGAACCATATCATCCATAGAGCTTTTGAAATCAGTAAGAGTTTGTAAAATAAGACATGTGAATTGTTTACAGAGCCTGATATGTTTAGTATTTCAAATGTGAGTGCTAACAGCGGGAATGCTGGCATAGCGATGAAAAGACGAGTGAGAACACAATCTGTGCCTATTAAAGTGTAAAAATAAACTTTTAACAATGGTTTATAACAACCCATTTGTCATGTTTTCTCCCAGAATATGCAACCAGGCAGCTGGTCAGCTGAGCTGATGATTAATTCCTCCAGAGTATTTAAGCCCCTGTCTTCTTGGTCATTATAGTATGAACAAAGAGATGGCTGTGGATGAGAACCTTTTCTGGAAGGAACAATCTCTCTAAAGAATGTTAAAAGTTTAGAAATAAAAGGCAACGTGAGTAAGTGCTCTAGGTAGTTTCCAAAAACAGAAGTTTACTCAAGTAAACTGAAATAAGAGGCTTTTGTTTAATACATGACATATGAGAAAGAAGACATTAGAGAAATACAGGATTAGGATCTGAAATAAGGGATCACTTCATGGGGACTGAGACTAGAAGTAAGCTGAAACCAAACAGTTCTAGGAATCTTAGCAACAGGAGTAATATGGCTATTTCATTTCTTCCCTGGTAATGTGACTCAGCTATTAAACACAATTCTTCTACTCTCTAATAGACTTAGTCTTATGCACTGATTCTAATATATTCTTTTTACCTTCCAGATGGTGTGTGTGTGTGTGCGTGAAGAAACAGCTTCCTCATACCTTAGGTTCACCTTGACTCACCTTTATCAGACTTTTGTGCCTCACTCTATGCTTTTAATTTCTTGTAGAAAGGACTATGGATCTTGCAATTTGTAATTAATATGTTTAATGCAGTGAGGAAAGTTCACCATAGTTCTAAAGCATTTTACCTTCTCTTTTTAATGAAACAAGAATGATTTAGAGATCTCCTAAGCATGTAATTATTGAATTGAGCTTTAATATATAATTCAAAACCATTATAATTTTATTTAATTTCCTTTTTAGTTAGTATACTTGTTTTCCATTACTGAACCCAAAGTAGGTTTCAAAAAAGGATCCTTGGCTGTAGTATGAGGACACTAGTTCATTCAATGTCTGATCTGTTGTTATACTTACAATAGAGGCCTGGTGCATGAATTTGTGCACCATTGGGGTCCCTTGACCTAGCCTGTGGAATCGGGGCAAAGCCAGCTCTCTGATATCCCCTGAGGGGTCCCAAATTGCAAGAGGGTGCAGGCCAAGCCGAGGGACCCCACTGGTGCACAATCAGGGCCGGAGAGGGACACACGAAGTTGGCCAGTCAGGGAGGGACCACAGGAGGGCTCCAGGGCATGTCCGGCCCATCTCGCTCAGACCTGATTGATCAGACCCCAGCAGCAAGCTAACCTACTGGTCAGAGCATCTGCCCTGTAGTGGTTAATGTTTGTTATAGCAAGCAGATGAGTGGCTTTAGCATATCATTAGCATATTACACTTTGACTGGTTGAATGGTCGACCAGACGACCAGACACTTAGCATATTAGGCTTTTATTATATAGGATAGGTATTGGAAACAACTTAAAGAAGTCAAAGTACCAAACATTTTAACAGTTACCAAATTTTCCTCTCTCTTTTTTTTCATATTATACATGCAGACATATAGAGAGTTAGACAGACAAACACACACACACTTCATTAAGTCAGAGAAAACTTAAGTTAAAAAAAAATCCTATAAATGAGTTTTCAATACAGCCACGTGTCACTTGACAAGAATATGACCTGAATAAAATATGTCATTAAGTGATTTCATCCTTATAGAGTATACTTCATAGAACATCATAGAGTATACTTAAACAAACTGAGATGATATAGCCTACTATACATCTAGGCTGTATGTTGTTTTGCATGTTACTGTACAAAACAACATGAGATTAAATCAAGCACAAGAGAAAAATGATGGAATCAAGAGAGGAGGTAATGAAGATGCATGAGGCTACTGGCAGTGTAACAAAGCACACGGTTTTATAGCAGACATTTTTTGTGTTGTTGTTTATTTTAAGTAGAAAGAGTACACTCTAAGATAACAATAAAATTGTTGTATAATAAATACATGAAGCAGAAACATAGTCATTTATTATCATTATCAAGTACTAGAGGCCCAGGGCACAAAATATGTGCACTAGGGGGAAGGGGGTGGAGTCCCTTAGAATGGCCTGTACCCTCTGGAAATCTGGGATCCCTCACTCCTTACCTCTTGGCTCGCTATTCCTCAGCAGCAGGCTCCTTACCTCTTTGCTTGCTGCTCCTTAGCGCTGCTGTGGAGGTGGGAGAGGCTCCCACCACTGCTGCTGTGCTCACCAGCCATGAGCCCAACTTCTTGTGGGAGTGCACTGACCACCAAGGGGCAGCTCCTTCATTGAGCATCTACCCCTGGTGGTCAGTGTGTGTCATAGTGACTGGTCATTCTGGTGGTTCTGCCATAATCATCGCTGGGCTTTTATTATATAGATTATGCACTGCACATAATAGGGTGTATATACTTTTATTTGACTGGAAGAGCAGTAGCTTTTGGTTACACCAGCATCATCATAAACATTGGGAGTGTGTTGTGCTACAACATTACAATAGCTGATGTCACTAGCTGATAGGAATTTTTCAGCTCCATTATAGCCTTAGGGGATCACTGATGCATATGGGTCCATCACTGACCAAAACATCATTATGCAGCACATGACCAGAATGGACTTATTGTAAAACTGTGTTTGGTTATGTAGATACTAGAGGCCCAGTGCACAAAAATTTGTGCACTCGGGGGGGTCCCTCAGCCTGGCCTGTGCCAGTCTGAGACACTTTGGGAGATGTCCACCTTCTGGCTTATGCCTGCTCCCCGGGGGATCGGGCCTAAGCTGGCAGTTAGACATCCCTCTGGCAGCCTGGGAGCCCTTGGGGGATGTCTACTTGCCAGAGGGGGCAGGCCTAAGCTGCAGTCGGACATCCTTAGCACTGCTGAAGAGGCAGGAGAGGCTCCCACCACTGTCATTATACTGGCAGCCATCAGCCTGGCTTGTGGCTGAACAGAGCTCCCCCTGTGGGAGTGCACTGACCACCAGAAGCAGCTCCTGCATTGAGCATCTGCCCGCTGGTGGCCAGTGTGTGTCACAGTGACTAGTTATTCCCAGTTGTTCTGCTGTTAAGGTTAATTTGCATATTACCCTCTTATTATATAGGATACTTATAGAGAAGTTTCTATAGTTTTATTTGTGAATAGATATTTATGAAAAAATGGCAAACTTTTCTACAAGAACTTTCTAACATACATACCTATTCAAAGTTAATATTTGACTATTATTATCAAAATTTTCTATTTTGCTCTACCTAGTTTTTTGTTTTAAAGCTGGAGAGCTTATATGTTTGTTCATGAAAAATTATAGTTTCTATCTTTAGTATTTATTTTTATAAAATTTTCCAAGTTATTTATGCACATGGAGTGAACCCTCATATGATGGGAGAGAGGTATATTTCCCTAAATCTCAGTGGCAAGAATATGAAAAGAAAATATGTCTTAAAATACAGTAATCAGAGGAGAGCAAGTAAAGTGGGAGGCAGCTCATTGATCAATTTATTCTTGATGCTTGGGAATGGGGAAAAATATCTATTGGTTTCTCTGATTTTCAGAATGTATATAATAGTGATGAAAAACATCTCCTAATAATAAACCTCTCTAGTTTTTCTCAATCTCTCTAGATAAATAATACTCATAAAGGTGAATTTATTTGAAGATAACACAGTTCATTTCTTTCATCTTGTCAGGAAATCCTTCAATCCCTGTATTTACATAAAAATAACTCACCTTAAGAAACTTGGATTTAGGTGGGCTTGTGAAATTGTTACCTATTAGGGGATCATTAGGGAATTAAAAAGAAGGCTCCTAATCACTTTTCCAAAGACTGTAACTTTTATTTGAAAACAGTAAGGAGGGATATATTAATGCATATATATGCTCTAACAACATAACATTTCTAAACCCTCAATTACATTAGTTTTCTTATTACACATGAGAAAACAGATCCAGAGAGGTTCTATGATTACTTCAATGTTTCAACAAGCCAGGGCTACAATTCGGATTTGCATCATTTATCCATGACTCACAGGTTAATATTTACTGTATCCTAAAAGGATGAGTACAGTGACATGTCTCACAAATAGCACAATATCTGTAGGCATATTGTGAACTATTTAGTCATTATTATTATCAATATTTGTTACTATGTATCTGAGCTTTCATTTCCTTACCGGGGGCTTGCATAGAATAATACATATATTTTATACTCAGATTTGTAAAGACAGTAAAAAAGATTACAAATGAAATATTTACTGAAACTCAAGTACTATAAAGTAAAAATAATGTAAGGAGCTCTGATATCACATATATTTCTGGTGAAATAAAAGAAAATCCCCACAACATTTTATCAAATAATTTCAATACATTTTAATGTGCAAATCATATAATATACAAACTATAGTCCATTTCATAGGTCCTTCGTTTTGATGCATATCTTAGGTATATCTTTATGATGTTTTTTTGTGTGTTCAACTTACCAATATTTAATCATTGATAAGTGTATATATGACAGCAACTCCAGGTGCTATCATTAAATAAAATCAGATGCCTATTGATTGTAGAAATTATTTTTCCAAATGAATGCTCAACAAGGATTTATCAATCCACTGCTGAGGTCTCTTAATAAATGAATAAGAAAATATAATATTCCTAGTCATGATTTATTATCTAGCTCCTAGTTATATTTAAAATTTCTCTCTCACTATTACCTCATGTACCATGCAATAAAATGTACATTTCTGACAAAATGCAATTGAATTTCACTTCCATGTCTTTACTGACATGGTCCATTCCCCCTGAGAATCACTGATCCTCCCAGCATCATGTCCTTAATCCCAGTCCTATGTCACATGCATTAAACCAGTTCCTCCATGTTCCTATTTAATAATCCTTTCTTCTCAACTCCCATAATGTTTTATCTATACTTTTCTAATTTCATTTATCATCTTGTATTACCTATTATAATTTGCTTTCTCTATTAAAAAGTATGATGTTTAAAAATAAAAAAAAATCATATATATCGATGTGTCCTGGCCCTTATCCCACCACCACTCAGTTTTGTTCTTTGTCTAAGCTAGAATATGACAGACTCAGAATCCAGACAGATTATGAGATTGAAACTGATATTGAGCCACCACTGGTTATGTTGAAGTATCAGTGAGAACTCTTTGAGTTGAAGCTGAGAAACCCAACTTGAAATAATTTAAGCAAAATAGGAAATTTACCTTATTTTACTGAAAGGAGGGCAAGAAGTTAAATCCTAGGTAGAACTGGCATGCTACTAGCATTATCTTTTTTTATATCTCCTGTATCTGCATTGGCTTAATTCTATCTAAATTGGTGTAATTCTCTTCAATGGCAGATTCACTCCTTACACTAGTGGAAGTTCAGTGACTAGACATGCAGGCTCTTTTTTTTTTCCACAAGGAGGAATTGAGACTTGGACTCCCTGGTCTCCTGTTCAAAAAACTCAGCCTTTCCCTGGCTGGTGTTTCTCAGTGGTTAGAGCATCAGTCTGTGAACCTAAGGGTCGTGGGTTCGATTCCAGGTCAAGGGCATGTACCTGGGTTGCAGGTTTGATCTCCTGCCCCAGTTGGGGAGTGTATGGGAGCCAACCAATCCATGTGTCTCTCACATTGACATCCTCTCTCTCGCTCTCACTCTCTCTCCCTCCCTCCCTCCATTCCTTCACTCTCTCTAAAAATCAACTTTAAAAAATATCCTCAGGTGAGGATTAAGAAAAATAAAGTAACATAAAACAGTAATACTGATGATAATCCCAGCCTAAGCTGCCCATTCATGAATCAAACATTGTGTTCAGGGCAAGGGTTTAATCTAACCAGCCAAGTGTGAGTCTGGTGCCCATAATAGGTGAATAACTATAGCCAGGAAGGCAGAATTTATAGGAAGATAGTGGCTCCTATTCAAGTCACGTGGTTAGAAAAGATAGAAGAAACATTTTCCATAGAAACACTGAAAACACAGGTTCTATTCCTGGAAGACAAGAAACATGCTGAATACAATTGACAAAGATGTTGAAAATAAAAATGTAAAAATGCATTATTTGGACATAAGAGCAACCAAACCTTTTTAACTCATGAGATAAATCAAACGTTTAAAGTCTACTGGATGTAAATTTTTGGCTCTGGAAATGAATATTACTATGAGTGTCAGACAGAAATATGACTTAAAATATTTAAGTGCTAACACAGGGACACTGACCAATCAGAACTGATCTTCAAACAATCAGAAAAAAATCTCAGCTCTGGCATGAGTGCCAGGACATACAAATTGAATACAATTTGCCTATTAGGACAAGTTATCAATGAATGCAATATGATTATAGACTTTCCAGGCCCTTTTCCCCCCAGGCATTTTATTTTACTACACTCACATCCTAAAAATGACATGTAACATGTTAAAAATAAGAGTCAATGTTCATCCAACAACTGAATTTCTTCAAGGTACATAAAATCACCTAGAGAAATGATTGAAATATAGAGCCTATAGTCCCATCTTCAAAGATTATTTATCAATAGGTTCAGAATTAAAGCCTGTAGCCTACAGTTTTAGTAAGGCTTCCAGACTTTTCTGAAGTCTTTGGCTCTCTGTTCTGCAACACACTTGGAGAAACACTGCTCTAAATTGCATTCCACTTACGGAAAAGCATCCGAGCTATTTGTAAGTAATTGAAATAAATAAGAAAGTCAACAACCATGAACACAGAAAGATAGCAATGCACTCTCAGCTGGAAGGCTCCTGTTTATTAGGGATGAGGGTAATTTGGGGCCATCTTCTGATGACATGTAATTCCAGAGTAGGGCAGTCAACTCAGCCAAAACGGACAGCTATGAGGAAAAAGATGAAAACACAACTTAATGTATCTTAAGCATATTTAGCTTAATATAAGAGACTATCAAAAAGTAAATGAGATACATTGACCGAAGAGATAATCTTCGTAATTTGATATTTGACTATGTATCATGGAATTTTCTTACCTGTCATCATCAAACCCTACCAAACAAAAGACATTACAGCCAGGCTGCACATGACTTGAGATATTAAAAATAGAAACTGAAATAAAACAAGTAGTGAAGGCAGGCAATCAATGATTGATGTAGTATATGTGATATGCCTGGATTGTTATACTCTGTGATTGATGTTCCCCAACAGAGTGATATCAAGAAAACAGTTGTGGACTTAAGGTCAGAAAATTCCCATTTCTGCTCTGTTTCCACCAACAGCTTTCTTTAGAACCTTGCACCACTTGCCTGACCCCTTTGATTCTTACCTTCCTCATCTTTAAAAGAAAGAGAGGGTAAATTAAACTGAGAAAAACCTCTAGTCATAACACGATTATCCCATGAAACATAAAGCAAAATTTAATTCCTGAATATAATCAATTGGTAAAGAGCAAAACATACCTAAATAGCTTTCTCATCTGTCCTTTTATCACTATCAGAGTAAAATTTAAAAGATCCAGCTATTTCTTACAGTGCAGCTCAAATTAGGTAATATAATCGGAAGGCTTTTATTCAAACCTTTTAACTTCATTTTTAATATCTAGTTTAGATATTAGCAAACCTCTTGGGCCCTAAAGTGAGGCTTAACCATCTCTTTGGTCATATGAGAATCATTTAAGGAACATGAGAAAGCCCAACCTGGATAAAATCACTTCCCAGATACCACCAGGAATGCCCATCCTTTGAGTCACTTTTAAGGATTAAAGGAATAAAAGAACACCTTTGCAATCACAAATGTTATCTAGAAAAGAGAGAGAATAGTTGGCCCTGCCTCCGATTAGCCAAAAAACATCAGTAGTATCTTGGGATTTTTCAGAGTTGGATCAAGGTTTTAAAGGGCCTGAATGTTGTTACAATTCTGGGACTTACTTTAGTAAAAGGGTTTTTAGAAAGAACTAATATAAAAGTCGATTCTAAAGGGAATTTTTACTTAGGCTAGAAAAATAAATAAAAATGAATTACTGGAGTTTCGCAAATTCAAGTCTCTTTCTCCTGAGACCTCTTTAGACACTTACTAGAACTAATTATAAAGAATCATCTTCTAAATCTATCCTGACATTCACTGCCCTTCTACAGCTCTCAGCTGTGGCCAGCACTCATAGGGACTCATGCAAATAAGGGTGTTCAATTTAACAAGCTTAAGTTGAATAAGTATCACATATTATTAACCATCAGATTAACAGGTGGGCAAGGAATAAGAACACTACAGAATCAATTTTGGGAGAGAATGGAGAGCTCAGAAGCTGACATTAGGGACTGCTTCAGGTGGGCAATGAGAGGTAGCCTTTGGATGGATGCCTGGTAATCTTTATATGAGGGCTTACAAGTGAGAGGGCATTAAAGATAAACTTCTCAATATTGGGTGGACTCAATTGGGTATCACTAAGCAGGCCAAATCTTGATATTAAGGAGATACAAAGGGGAAAAAAGACATGAGGGAATAAAAGAAAGAAAGTTGGAAAATGTGGGTGAGGGCAGGAGGAGGGTGTAAATAAAGTAGAAGAGAGAAACATCACTGTGAGAGAGAGATATAAAGAGGTGCCTCACCATCTGTTTTGAGCGATAGAGCAGTGCTAACCACTCAGTTCACCTCCTGTATCCCAAGCCCTCGGTGCGCAGTGAACATGAGGCTAGGAGGCAAGCGAGGGAGTTAGCCCATTAGAACAGGACATTACATTAATTCTCTCTGTTCCCTCATTTTAGAGTTTAGAAAAATGAGACACAGAGGTCACTGGCCTGTCAGAGGTGATCGTCTAGCATAGCCAAGTCCGGAAGCCCCATCTCTTTGATGAAAATATCAAAGATTTTTTTTTCTCTTTATGATTGTTTTACAAAAATCTAGGAAAGATAATCTCTTGTCCTCAGTGAACTTAAACACTTTTCTATCTAAAGCTGTCCACACACACAAAAATAAAAAACAAAATAAAGTTGTCCAAGTCTTCCTTCATGACGCATCTCAAATCAATAATAAAGAAGTGCCCTAACTGGGTTGGCTCAGTGGATAGAGCGTCAGCCTGTGGACTCAAGGGTCCCAGGTTCGATTCCAGTCAAGGGCATGTACCTTGGTTGCAGGCACATCCCCAGCAGGGAGTGTGCAGGAGGCAGCTGATCGATGTTTCTAACTCTCTATTACTCTCCTTTCCTTCTTTAAAAAAATCAATAAAATATATAAAATAATAGTAATAATAATAAAGAAGTAAGAAAGAAATAACACATGAAGGTTTTCTATGTTGAAGGTAACTTTTTCTCCCTTTGGATGTCCAGTGCATCTTGCCTGTATATCTTATAGCATTTATTTTACTCTGTCAAGGTCTCTTTCTCTCCTCACCTCTCTCATCCCCTCCCCCACCAAAACACACACAAAGGAATTACACAGTATTCTATATGCACCCACACCTGTACATGCAGATATGCCCATAAACACAGACACTCATAAGCGCACACATACAAGCTCCCCAGTGAAGCATCTGTACTAAATTAAGACTCTACCATGTAACAATATTTTAGAAAAAAAAAAGATTTTATTATTTCTGATGGTTTTCTCTGTCTCTCTGTTCTTACTGTTTCTTCTCTTCTGTCTTTCCCCCACTTATAAAAATCTTAGGTATTCTTATAAAGTCCCCTCAAATGCATATAAAACTTCAAGGATACCTCATTCACAGCACTCATCACTTTCTATGTTTCGTGACACTTATTTTGATATACAGCTCTTTTCCCTACTTGAGTGTACTTTGTATGTGGTTTCTTTCCTTAAGAACATACTTGCTGAGTGCTTGCGAGTGATTTATCTCTGTAATGCCCACAATGCCTGGCAGAATGCTTGCATATTATAGATATTCAATAAATATATATTAATTAATAAATAAGTGTTCACTAATTTGGCAATGATAAAGTTCTGGTATCTTTACTCATTTTTTAAAAAATCATCAATTATTTACCATAGGAAATGCCTGTAGTTATTTATTTCCTTTGGAATATAATTAGTATCTAAACTATTAGTGTTAATTTACACTTAAATAATTACTATTTTAACAAGTACTGAACACACATGCAATCCAATCCTTAAGGGAAGGAAGACATCATAATTAGTGAATTTAACTGTATTTTTCTTTTTTTAATGCTTCGATAATTTAGCAGTCATCAAACAAACCACAGTGCTTTTCAATGTAACCATCCCCAGGATTGAAAAGAAATGGTGGCATTCATTTTATGCTTTAAGACTGTGCTTTCTTTTCCAGGTGTGATGGGAGAATATGAGCCGAAAATTGAGGTCCATTTTCCTTTAACTGTTACGGCTGCTAAGGGAACAACTGTTAAGCTGGAGTGCTTTGCCCTTGGCAAGTAAGTCCATATTCTTCCATAATTAGACACAATTGTTTATTAGACTGTGACATGTCTTATTTTTGAATCACTTACTTTGCTAGGTTTCACTTTCCCAGAAGGAGTAACCAATTATAATGATCTTTCTAGTCATTTCTATGAACCTCAATGTATACACTTTTGCTATTTTAACATAGAGAACACTTCTTTAATTAAAAAAAAAAAAGAGCTTTACATCTCCGCCAATGTGTCTTAAAATTTCAGTATTTTTTTCTTAAATTTTATTCAGCAATGATGTAAATAAAAAGATTAAAAAATAAGGTGCTATTTGCTCCTCATAGATTTTGATAAGGTATAATAAGACATGAGTATAAAAATCACAAAGGCAATAATTACAGCAAGTCAACTGCTTACTTCTGTATCTCCTGAAATAATGATAATGTGATAGCACCAG
Organism: Murina feae; assembly: GCA_004026665.1. NCBI lineage: Eukaryota > Metazoa > Chordata > Mammalia > Chiroptera > Vespertilionidae > Murina > Murina feae. The sequence continues at coordinate 16,485 of PVJC01021198.1, read as the reverse complement.
CTGTCAATATGCACAACGTGTAATGATTCCCCAAATCAGAAAGATGATTCATATCACACTTTAATGCCTGCTATACTTAGGGATTCTATTTCGGAGAGTTTAAATCCCGTGGTATATAATTACTTGTCAATGATGTTTACAATATGAGTATTGGGTGTAGAGGCAGGAGTGGAATTTTGATTGTATTTGATTAGAGTATTATGATCTATTTTTAACAGAGTGTTGTTGTTTGCTGTTTTTATGGGTGATAAGCCCGCAGGGTTCTTTCTAACTCTGTAATTATAATTTGCATAACTGTATCTCTATCAGAGTTACTAATCATTTAACTTGTGGTGAGCTACTCTTACAGTGTGACTACAAAGTACATGGAGATGCAGCATGCTATACTAATGTGCTTAAAGTAGGTTTAGCCTATGAGTGAGGAAAATATTACTAAGTATGAGAAATGCAGCTAGGAAAAGGACATTTAGGCATCAACATAGTAAACATTATGTTTTCTAATATCAAGACAGATTAAAATAACATCTGTGTAATTTACTTAATTCTAAGTAGAAACAGCATCATCATAAACTGAAAACAAAATAAATTGTCGTATGTTCATTCTTTTAAGAAAATATGTCTATAAATAGAAATATATTTAAAAAAATAAAAATTCATCAAGGAGGTATTTGGGCAGATATCTGAGGAAGTCTTCTAAACACAAAGATATTGTTTAAATGCACATGGTTAAATAATACCTTAAAAGTTGTGCTTTTCAACATTTGGCCATGTCGTCATGTCAACTATGCCTGAAAATGTCCAGAGTTAGCAGTTAATTCTCACAAATACAAAAATAATATATTTTATTTTGATGCCAAAGGTTTAGTATATCCTGCAGTTAAATAATTCTCAAATGCTTAGTATTTGCACTAAAGCCACAAACAAAAGGAGGTCATATTGTAAAACACATTAGAGAACTGGATTTATAGAGAAAAAAACAATATGGGAAATTTCCCCAGGCGGGCTTATTTAATAAGCTAGATGTGTTTGCTTTGGAAGTATTGAAATATGCTTAAATTGATTATTAAAGTTCCTTTCGTTCTAGGTAGGATTCAACAATTATTTTATTTTAATACTTTATTTCTTTCAACTTTGCTAATACCTCTCCTCACACCACCCCAAATAAACAAATAAAAGGGAAGGTAACCCTGGCCAGGTGGCTCACTTATTTGAAGTGTCATCCCAACACCAAAAGGTTTCAGGTCTGATTCCAAGTCAGGGCACATACTTAGGTCTGGGGTTCGACCCCAGGTCAGGGCACATATGGGAGGCAATCAATCAATGATTCTCTCTCTCTCTCTCTCTCTCTCTCCTCCCTCCATTCTTTTATCTTTAAAAATTGATCAAAAGCATATGCTTAAGTGAGGATTTTTTAAAAAGGGAGAAGGATAAAGAAGCTAGCCTATCAAGGTCACTGTTGTTCATTTGATATCCTTTCTGTGAAGTGTCACAATGACTTTTAAAAATGTTATGTGGAGCTATTCCGCTACCTAAAGACTAACCTGCAACTCTGATGAAAGTAAACAAGGTCAATGAAATAGCATCCTTACATATGTTAGCTCCTTGACAGCATATGACCATGGGGAGATCATCACTGCATCCCAACATGATCGCAGCAATTTCGTATTAATACCTGAGTATCTGCTTAGTCCCCACAGCTCACCTGAGCTGCTTCCCACTTTAGCAAGCAGATGATTCTGTGGTGGCCTTTGTCTGTCCAAAACCTTTATTATTTGTCATTAAATATCAGTTAAGACTCTGCCATTCAGACTGATTCCCCCCGCCCCCCCCCCAAGCCTTTACACATGGAGTGTTTCAACTTGTAGAGTTTTATAGCCAAATCATGGCGTAGAGCATATCAACCTCTCCTCTCCTGCGGCTTCAGCACCTGCTGTTTCCTCTTGAACACTCTTCCCTGTTCTTTCCATGCTGGCTTCTACCCTCTGGCCTCAACTTAAATATCACCTTCTAAAGAGACCATAGATAACTGACTCACACCCATTTTTCTCTAGGTAGTTGTTTTTTTTTTCTTTATAGCTCTCAGTGCAGTTTTAAATTATTTTACTTTTGTGTTTCCCTACTTTAAACATTTTTAATCTGTGTCAGTCAGGTATTCAGCTGGTAACTGGACCCAACTCCGATGGTTCAAAAGATTTTAGTAAAGGCATATGTGAAAGATCTGTCAGTGAGCAGGACTAAGAGAACCAAGGAAAGTAACTGAGACATTAGCAGCCGAGTGATAGCAGGATGTCACTCTCACTCAGAATGAGCCAGGGGGAGAAGATAGTGCCATCAGAACCAGGGGCAGCAGAAGATATGGGGGGGGGGGCAGGAAGGGGCTGCAGACACTACGTCATGAAGAGATCGCAGCCCAGGAAAGGCTCAGGAAGTTCATATCCTGCATTTCCCGACTCCTTTTCCACATGACTTCTGATCTGCTCTGATGGCTCTCATGGCTGAAGGTACCTGGAGTTAGCTGGGAAGCCAAGAGGATGCGGTTGGCAGTACACAACGAGGCAGAGAGTATGGAAGAAGAATGAACTCAGAAACACCCTGGCTACCTAATCCATCTGTGTTATTAACAGATGATAGGTTCTCTATGCATAAAGCATTTGGACTAACTCCTGTTCTCCCAAACAAATGTGCACTGCTCTCCTCTGCACATCTCTATCTCTTGCCCTCTTATTGTTTCTTTTTATCTCTAAATTTACGCTTATGTTCTTAGCTGTGCCTTTTCCTGACTGATCTCACCTCACTCTAACAGTATCTCTCTTTTGTAGACCTACATTATCTCCTTCTCTCTTGATTTTCTTCTCAAAGCTTATTATCAAGTTCTAGTCATACTTAACATTTAACAACAACAACAAAAAACACACCACACAATAAAAAACAAAAAACAAAACACTTCTCTTTATCTATTGCCCCATAGTTAGGGTTTATTTGTTTGTTTCTTTGCTTTGAGAGACAGTGTAAGGTTAACAATGAATTCTTCATATTTAAATACTAGGATGAAGGACAGAGTGAAAAATATATATCACAGAAAATGATATTTAATGCAGTAATGGCTACAAGGACAGATAGGAGGAGATCATAAGCACAAATTCTTGCTGTCTCCACCTTTGCCTCCTACAAACCTTATGGGGACAATTCAGCTTTCCTGCTAGAAATCACCATTTTTAATCATGTCATTCATGAATCAAATGCCTTCCTAGGTACACCTTCTCTCTCAAGGAAAAATCATTCATTCATTTATGCAAAGAAGTAAAAAAGCAAGAGGCGGGCTTTGTACAGATCATCCTGTGAATGCATATGAGTTAAAGTATCTTTAAAAGATACTGAAATGTGTCTGGAGGTTTTGAAAACCAACTATGTGTTAGGCAATGTACGAGCCTTCATGGATTTCCATAGTCCCTGTTCTCAAAGAGGTGCCATGTTATCTTCATACATTTTCTGGATGTAGCACCTGCATCTGGAGACTGGTCTTAGGGCCCTAGGAAATATTCCCATCGAATGGCTCTCTCTACATATTGGAGGCAATTGAAAGTTGATCTTAGGCATCACCTTAGAGGCAGTACACACCCTGATCAAGGTGACCTCCACAGTCAACTTTTATTTCTAGAGAGATTTACTGCCCATCTTTTGTGTTCCAACTATAAACTGGAGACTAAATGACCATGGTGGCAGATTTTCTTCCTCTTGAGTTTTCCCTGACCCAGACCAATCAGAAATATCTTGGTATTGCTAGAGCCACACTTTCAGAATACTATTCTGCTGCTCACAAACATTTTCACTCTAGAGAAATGCATTTACTAGGAGATCTGTTTATAAAAGTTCTTATAATTTAGAGAATGTAAATTGATGCAGCCATAGTTGCACACACAATTTAAAATCATGACACGGATACATTTTCTGTATTCTTCAAGGAAAATAGCAGAAGCCAAATGATTTTAGGTCATTGGATTTTACTGTCTATTCATATCACATAGGTTCACCAACCTGCCTAATCAGAAGTTAGCTAAAAAGCTATATGTTACAAGATGTCTTCTAAAGAAGCCTCTACTTAAATCTTAATTTAGCAAAAATTAAATGGTTTCTCTATAGGTTGCTGCAGCAGAATACAACAAAAATATACTATAATTACACTCGACATGTCTCTGCAATCAGAATTACCAAGTATGGAGCACAGAACATATGCATGATGTGCCTGTGACATGTGATGTTTGGTATTAGTCAATTCTGCAAAGGTATAATTTTCTCAGCAAAATGGGAAGTGCTTAAAAAGGGCCCACAGGGAAAGGAAGGTGTGTAAAGGCTTGAGAAATATAGCAAAGTATTAAAGGAAAAGGAGGGGGATTAATTACTTTGGAAAGAAAAGGCTGTTTTAGACATATGGCGGGTTATTACCAAGAGATTGCTCACAAGCTGTTCTCCACTTTCAACAAGATGCAAAAGGGTGAAATTCCAACAGTATGGCATTAAACTAGCTGGCTTAGATTAGGTGCAATGTAGAAGTTCTTGGTGGAAAAAAAAAGTGATTGCAGGAAAAATGGGTTGTCAGCAGAGGCAATAGGAGCTCTTCCTCACACTGCCTTACAAATGTAATCATATCAACTTGTCTCCTAGTAATTCAGATGTACTATTTCCTGAAAGGAGAGAAATGGTCTGAGTCAGGGATAGAAATGAAAATTAAAAAAATTCTTTTCTGCTGACCGCTCGCTCATCTACCCACTCGGGCTGCAAATAAAGAGTAGAAGGCTAGAGTCAGGCCGACTTAATTAGCTGCTTTTTGCCAATGACATTATTACATAACATTTAAGAATGGTTGGTGGCATATGCAGGGAGCAGAACATTCAGCCCAGAGACTGCAGTTAGGGAAGAGGAGGTGCCTTTGATATTTCCCAGGTCTACTTTTAAACACTGGACACAATGATCCTGAAAGGAAATGAGAGAAAAGAAGCCAAAAGACAATGCAAGTATGGAATCCCTTAGGACCGTAATTCATATTTCAGTTTAATGGCTCTCTCTATATTGCAGGTAATTGAAAGCTGATGATATTTTCAACTGGTTGTGTTAAGTTTTCAAGCCTAGTCTCTATAAGCATGAACTAGGTAGTGAGAGTAAAATGAGGACTTTCACTTATGGAGAGTTAGTAACTGCAGGAAGAGCTACCCTCCCTAGGGCTGACATGAAAACTAGAAGAGTTGTAATTACTAAGAACTAGGGGCCCGGTACACAAAAATTTGTGCACTCGGGAGGTCCCTCAGTCCGGTCTGTGCCCTCTCGCAGTCTGGGACCCCTCTGGGGATGTCCACCTGCTGGCGTGCCTGGTCAGCCTCGGTGAGGGCCTGATGGCTGTTTTCAGGCCCCGCAGTGTGGACCCTCACCCCATTGGAGTGTGGCCAGCCTGGGTGACTGGCTGAGGGCCATTTTCAGGCTGCCCACAGTCCCTTCAGGTATTGGGTCCCTACTGGGGTACTTGGCCAGCCTGGATGAGGAGCTGATGGCCAAGCCCCCCAGTGGGGTTCCTCACCCCATTGGGGTGTGGCCAGCTTGGGTGTGGGTCTGAAGGCTGTTTTCAGGCTGCCCACAGTTCCCATTTACCCAATGTCCCAGCAAGGCTGGCTGGAAGCAGGTTTCTGGGGTTTATTTATCTTCTAAAATTGATACTTCTAAGCTGAGGCCTAGACAGGTAACAAAGCCTCCTGTTGGCTTCAGCTCTGTGGCTTCTATAATTGAAAGAATGTTGCCTTAGTTAGAGGTTCAGCCAGCCTAGGCAGGCAGTTTCCTCCATCGCTGGTGCAACGGAAGCTTGCTGTTTGCTTCAGCTCCGAGGCTTCTATAATTGCAACTATGTTGCAAATATGTTGCCTGGAGCCTGGAGAAGCCCAGCCGGCTGGCAGACAGCTTACTTCTGGTGCAACGGAAGCCACCTGTTTACTCTAGCTCCATTACTGCTGGGTTAATTTGGCTGAGTTAATTTGCATACAGCTGCTCTGACTGGCTGGTGGGCCTGGCTTAGGTGTCCGGTAGAAATGGTGAATTTCAATATTACTCTTTTATTACATTAGATTAGAAACTCAGAGGTACCCCTTTTGGGACATCAGGGGAGCAGGCACCAGTCAGCGGGGTTTCAGAGGTGAGACAAAATGAAGCTGGTCCTACAAACGTTGGAAAAACAAACTAGATCCCTTTGCTGCTTCAGGAAGGACTTGTTGCTAAAGTGCAATGAACATGAATCTCCAGCAACAAGCAGCAGACAGGAAGGAATGTGTCCCTTTCCTCTAGCCTTGCACTCTCCCTCTAGCGCCCCCTCTTGACAGATCCGTAAATAACATTTCATTCGACATCATTGTGCTACAATGTTCATGAGGAAAAAAAAATCTACTTCCAGTTTAAGCCACAGTCTATATGGAGTTTGGACGTTCTTCCCATGCTTATGTGGGTTTCTCTAGGGACTTAGGTTTCCTTCCGCATCCAAAGATGTGCTCCTGAGGTGAATTCAGTGCCTCCACTGTCCCCGTCTGAGTGTGGGTGGGTGTGAGTATGCCCTGCGAAAGAAGGGCATCCTGTCCAGCGTGGGTTCCCACCTTGTGCCCAGAGCTGCTGGGCTGGGCTCCCCCCAGCCACCTGCAACCCTAAACTGGAATAACTGGGTTGGAAAAGAATTATCTTCCTTGTTTTTATTAATCTTTCTTAAATGTATGTATAGCTCACATTTCATTCGATGTTGGATGGTAGGAGTGTTTGTGCTCTTTATTTTGAAGTATGCTGATGTTTTTGTGACCAGAAATATGAGGTAGGAACTTAACTCTGGCTGATATCAATTAGCTTGTGTAAAAATGGGTTTCGTTGTAGTCATTTCGCTCAAATTTGCCTTTTCTAAGAACCTATCCACAATATTAAGTGAAGACTTACTCTATCCTGCCCTCACAATGCTATTCAGTCTTTAAGGTTTAGGTCAAATGCCACACCTCTGTTTAGTCGTCCCTGCTTTACTTAAGATCCAATCTCTTACTTTTAGAACTGATGACAATCCACCCATATTTTACTGTTTGGCCAGTCCCCTTGAGCTATTGTGTATATCTGTCTTGATTATCCTATATAATAAAAGGCTAATATGCAATTGTCCCCTTTATTGGGAGTTCGACTAGGGGTGAGGCCAGCTGGCCATCCAACCACCTGCAGCCCTCCCCACAGCTGGCCCTGCCTTCAATCGGCTCTAATGGGGGTGGGCTGGCTGGACCCCATCCGTGCATGAATTCATGTACGGAGCCTCTAGTTGTGACATATTTTTGGATCCCTAGATTATCTTTATGTGCAGCAGGTGCTGATTATATTTACGAAATTGAATTCAAGCCTGAGAAATGTCGTTGTTCTTTTGTAACAGGAGGTATGTTACTGCCTTGGTTTTGTCAGACAGAAGTCTTTAGATGCCTTCACATGTCTTGGCCCTGAAAATTCTGATCACATTACATTAGCTCCAGATTGCTGGCAGGTTTTATTTCATCATGTGACCTTTTGAAGACCCTCAGAAAGATCACTAGATATGTCAGATAGCCACCAACAACTAAGAAGTGAAATTTGGTCACTGAGGCTTAAATGACCCCATGCACAAGGGCAAACTTGGAATTATTCTGAATTTTTTAAAAAGCTATAAACTTTGAAGCAACATCGGTTTATCTAGTACAAGAATCCTGCAAGCTAATAGTGTTACACACAGAATTTTTATTTATTTTTTTATTTTACATGTACCTTATCTTGCTTTTGCAGCCATTAACACACAATCAGATCAGCTGTGCTCAAAAGGCCTTGAACTAGTTACTGTAATAATTATGTGGATAACCTTTCCAGACTCATCTGAAACCTGGTGGTGAGGTGGGAGGGAAGAACTCATTCAATTTCCTGCCCTTTCAGTTTCTTCTTATCTCTGTTTCAGATAGCATTTACAAACCATCTTTTGTTGCCCTCCATCAAATGCCTATTAGGAAACCCAGACACTAAGTCATTTTTTTTCCTTTTTTTATATGTTTACTGCAAGTAAGAAAGTGCCAGTTGTCAATTCATAAAGTCATTTTTTATTTTTTGCTGTAGTTTATGTTTTCTTTTCCTCAGTCCTCAGCCAAGCTGTCTCAAATGGCTGCTCTTGGGTCGCACTGAAACTGTGAGAATGACAAATATTCCTCAGAGATTTCCCACAGTCTGCAACTGGCAAACGTTCCTGAAAGAACCTGCTCTTTAGTTACAGATTGATGATTTATTAACATTACTGTAAACTGCCGGTCACTAAGGGCTGTAGGAATTAAAAATAGAGATGTGTGATATTTGTCAGTCAAACCAAAATCAAATTACTTAAGTGTTAGATTGATAGAAGATATGGGGATAGGAGTTAGTCACTGGGTCTAGGAATCAATAAATGTTTAGCTATCACAGGAAAGCAGTATATTACAGAGTTGAAAAAGTTACCCTTGTGAGCTATTTGTTGCTTCAGTATTTTTGAAACCAAGGATACATCCTCATTGTAAGTGGTACCCAAAGGAGATGGGTGCTGAAGGAACCTTAAAGTTCACATAGCTGCAAATCAATTTGCAGATGAGGAGTGAGCTCTGCAGCGAAGGGCTAGACAGACGTATGGTCTTGCTGGTTGGGCTAATGATTCGATGCTTCTTCATTTGATGTTTTTAGTATTTCAACATTCTTCTATAATGTGAACTATAGAAGGGAGTGTTTTATTTAGTTACTTGCTTTTTCATTTAGAGGTGCTGTCTAGTTCTAGAGAAACAGAATCAATAATTCACATTAATTGCTGACATTTGAAGTCACAGTTAACTGACATCATATGTCTAACTTGTCCAGGGATATCTTCGGACCATTTAATGTGCCTCATCAGGAAAACCACATTCATGAAAAAGGCCTCATAGCTAGCAACCTGCAAAAGCAGAACCAGGTCTCCTGATTCTAAAATGAACGCTCTTCTCACCTTACCATACCACTTTTCAGTTGCTAAGAGTAATTCCCAATTTATCAAAGCAAAAATAATTTTGGATGCACTTGGGTATCTCAATGATTGAAAATTAAGAATGTTAATATGCAAGGAAAGCCACTGAGGGCATAAAGCAAAAGGTAAAAATGACTGAGACTTTTACTCGGATCAGTTTAGACTCATCCAAAAGCTTTGTTTTGGGTGAATATTCCTGGAGTTTTCATAGAATAACCTCTTCCATTGGGTTTTGATTGTGGATCAGAAACCAATTGGCTGCTAACATTCATAAAGAGGATATAAGGAAGCAATATATCTATCAGGAGTTTCTTATACATCACACACACACACACACACACACACACACACACACACACACACACAAATCACCACATACATAACCTTGCTACTTGAGTGAGCTTTTGATGGAGCAAAAGTAGAAGAAACTTTAACCAAAAAATTGTGAAATATTTCAGTATACTTAAAGCTAAACTTCTATCTAGGATTAGGTGATTTCCATGTTTTACTCAAATTCTAACCACATCTCTGACATGGTTTCTCAATGGATTACAAGTAAGAATAAACTTAGGCAAATTATTTATCCTTCTGACTTTAGTTTCCTTATTTTGAGCACTTCTAGTCTTGGATTTTTATGTTTTATGTAATCAATCACTCATAAATTCCCCTTGATTTTTATACTAAAGGTTTAAATTTTGTGCAAGTGACTGTCTCTTGTAAAGGTGATTGAATAAAAATTTTACAGCTTTTCAAGTTTATTTATGTAACAGTGAATGTGTTGGAGCCTGTTTATTTGAAGTCTCATTCTGGCTAATATGCTTAATGACAACACTTAATTTTTAAAGCTATGACAGTACACAGACTGTTGGAAGTTTTATGCGTCTCACTGATTCATTGTACTATGAAATACCATATGTTTATTCTTGTTATAGTGGTACTAGAGGGCCGGTGCACAAAAATTTGTGCACTCAGGGGGGTCCCTCAGCCTGGCTTGTGCCCTCTCACAGTCTGGGACCCCTCGGGGGATGTTCACCTGCTGGTGTGCCTGGCCCGCCTGGGTGAAGGGCTAAGGGCCGTTTTCAGGCTGCCCACAGCTCCCATTTACCCAATGTCCCAGCGAGGCTGGCTGGAATCAGGTTTCTGAGCTTTATCTTCTGTAATTGAAACTTTGTTACCTTGAGCAGAGGCCTAGACAGGCAATAAAGCTTCCTGTTTGCTTCATCTCCATGGCTTCTATATTTGAAACTTTGTTGCCTTGAGCAGAGGCCCAGCTGGCCTAGGCAGGCAGTTTTCTCCATAACTGTTGTGAAGCCTCCTGTTTGCTCTAGCTCCGTGGCTGCTAGCTGCCATCTTGGCTGAGTTAATTTGCATACAGCTACTCTGATTGCTGGTAGGCGTGGCTTAGCTGGTGGGCGTGGCTTAGGTGTAACAGAATGAGGGTCAATTTGCATATTACTCTTTTATTAGATTAGATTGTTAGAGCTAAGGCAGCATCAGTTTTTGTCCACTAAAGACATATTTAGAATGTTAAGATATTTTCAGGTACAATTCTTAGAATGAGTTGACACTGAGTTGGAAATTTAGGTAACAAGCATTGAAATATGTATGCCATAAGTGTTTAATGTATTTTTTAAAATGTTGTATTTTTCATTTCAATAACTATAAATTTGAATGCCATGATCATGTATGAATTACTAATATGTATCTCCTGTGACACCTCACTCTTCTGAACTTCAATAGCCAAGTATTCCACCTCAAATCCTGCGCATGCCATTGACCTCCCTCCATCCTTCTGTCCCAGTCTGTCAGTTATTTATAAATGCCTCAAGTCCCTGTCTCTCTATTCTATCTGGCACAAGAATCGTTAAAGCATATTACTATTTAACTAGTTTCTCATTTTTTCTTCAAATAAGACTAGAGATATCCTTTTAAAAAACCACCCCACTAATATTCCACCAGCTTGGGGAATTTCTCAAGTGCCACTTTCTATCAGACTCTGCTACATGCATTTTATTGGTTCTGTTTTTCACAGTCATTCCTGGTTTTCCTATCACTCCCTGTCCCATTCAGCCAAATACTTCCTTTGAACTTTTAATTTGGCCATTGATTCCAGCTTTACCTCTTAATTTTATCTACTTGAAATTCTTCAAACCCTTGTTCCACAGATGAAGGTCCAGGCTGGTTCCTAGAACTCCAACTCAAATACAACTCCCACACCCACCCTCATGTACACAGTACATTTTTACTGTCACTGGAGGTGACCACCGAGGCATTCATGCATAGTATAAACTCTTAAATTCTTAAATTATCTTTCACTCTTTCTTCCTTTTCATTTCCATCTGTTTAATCACCATAAATGTCTCTGAAATTTATTCCCACTTAGTTGGTGCAAAGTGAACTTTTTATTGATTGATTAAATCATTCATCAACATAGCAGGCTTGTGCATATGCTCAAGGGGAAGCAGGTACAAACTAACATACTAAAGAATTCTAAGCCTGAGGCCACATGTGCATAGATTGTCAAGTTAGAAGCTGAGTGGCTCTGCTAGGCTGCACCTCAGAGAATGGCTTCACCTTGATAGTGTCTGTTTCTATGTGTCCAGGTTTCAGAATCACATTTTTCACAGTCGATATATGCACTCTAGCATGATTGAATTGCCCTACCAAAGTCACTGTAATGAATCACAATTTTTCTTTTATTAATTACACATTTAGGTTGGTAGTTTCCTTTGGGATTTTAGGAGAGACTTTAACCTTAGGGGTCACATATTTAGAAATCATATTCTGTAGTCTGGTATCAGAAATATTTCTATGAACAATGAATACCATCAATTATACTGTAAGTCTTAGTCTTTCCAATTCAGAATTTATCCTGAAAATCAGAGGATGACTCATATCTATACATATTTAAGCTTTCCCCCCAAAATATTTGATGCAGAGCAAACATTCCCTTACATCTCTGTTGACTATGAGACCCAGGGCTCAGCAGGCCACATGCGAAGTTTATTTGTCCACTCTGATGTTCTTATCAAATAAACACCAACAGGCATAATTTCATTGGTCTTTGGAAACAGGTGCTGTTGAGATGAGGTGGAGAAAGGATGAAATCACAGGGAAAAGGCTGCTAATTAAATTGTGTTTTTCAGAACCACCTCCTCTGCCTCTGCCTTGCTAGTAACATTTGCTAGCTTTTACTTATCCTTGTGATAATATTTACTGTAAACAACTACTGTGAAGTTAAAGCATTGCAACTTCATATTCTTCACTTCTGTGTTTTAAATTGTATAGAAGATTCAAATCTGCAATTAAATAAAATGCATATGTATTTTTAAATATGCAATTAAATTAAATGTATCTGCATGCACAATGTAAACCAAAATAAAAATGAGTCTAAATTGTCTTGTAGCCCATGCACTGCTCGCTTAGATAAATCATATTGTAATTATTCCTTTTATCTAAGCATTTTCTATTTTCTATGACAGTGAAGTAGCGGGTTTCATTCATTTTTTATTTGATATTTTTTTGTATTGTCCCTGGCTGTGGGCTTGATTTTAATGGTAGAGTCACATGTACATGGTAGGATTTACTGCAATTAAATTTAATGTGTTCCCTATATAAGTGAAATGCATGTGAATTAATAGTTAACCCACCCCCACCCCCTGTCTGAAAGGATATCTCAAGAGAGAAAATGTAAAATATAAACTAAAAATCTGCCAACCTGAGGGGGTTATTTTGTTCTTTTTTATTTGCAATGTAATGTAACAGCACCTATCTGCTGTTCTTGTCAATGCTTTTGTTGGTAGTTATGATGCAGAATAGTTTCCATGTCAGATCTTGATTTTAGTTTGAAAAATAATTTTAGCTGATAGCCCACATATATAAAAATAATATTCAATGGGGACATGTGTCAGCAGCTGCTTTATATCACAAAAGGCAAATGATACGTTCTTTTGGGCATTTCTATTGCCTACTTTTCTTTTCTTTTGAGGATCAAATCAATCTGGTCACAACTTTTAGAACGTCTTATTTATGGCCATTTTCTCTAAGGAAGGTACATTATGAAATCAGGTCACTTGTTTTATACATCCCTATAGAGAAATGTAGCCTTCTGGACATTTCTGAAACGAGCCACACATTCGAGTTTTCCACACAGAAGCATAGGAGAAGAACAACTTCCTTTCCCCACTTTGATATAATTCCATTTCTTTGAGAAAAAGCATAGGTATGATACTCCCAAAGCACACATTTTTCTTAAACATTAAAAGCTATGAGATCCAGGTATATGCTACAATGATGATGTGTCACTGGTAAATCAGCAATGTTTTCTTTCTTATTGATCTTGACAATAATGTGTGCCTTCTAATCAGTGGCGTTTTGGATGATGATTGAGAGTAATTAAGGATAAAGTGGCATGGGTACCAAACCCTAATTTAGTGAGCAAGTCAGTCAGAACCTGAGTGATGACAAGTTCCTCCTTCACTTATTGGCAGTTTAATTTTTAAAATTTGAGTTAATAAATAGTTATCTCCTCAATAGCATTGAAAAGGTATTAGAAAAATGGTTACTACCTATTTTTATCTTACTGACTGGTACTTTCATTTGTCAGTTGTATCCATCAGATGAGTTACCCTCTTTGAATCTCATTTTCAAAATTGGTAAAGTAGACATAGACATAACAATACCTGTCTTATAAAATTACTCTTAGACTTAACTAAGGTTCAGTATGTAAATTACACATTAATTCCCTCTTTCACCCTTCTTCTCTGGAATATTTGTGACTCACCACTTATTTCATAAAACACTTGCCCTTGTTCTAATATTATGCTTTTTCTGAAATACCCTCCAAGACACAGTTCATTTTCCAAGCTTTTCCTAAAACAGGAATACTAGCCTTTTACAAACTTTACTCTCTCCGCTACCATTCAGCTTTTCATGGTTTCAACTGAAAATGGATCATAGGAAATTCACTCTCTGGATTTTTGCTAAAAATACATATTGCTAAAGCCTGAGTATGCAAAGAAACTCTGAACCCATAAAAAAATTAAACGAATTTTAAGTATTAGGAATTTTTTGTCACTGTTATCTTTCCCAAACATTCTTTCAGGTCAAAACCTTTCTTTTTGTCCCCATGAGCTGATTTCACATATTAAGCCAAAGTGACATTTTACTCTGGCTGCTGTTAATATTTAAAATATTTGATATGATTGTTTTGCAAATTTGATATACTAATATTAGAGAATGCCAAGAAGGCACAAAATTTGCAATATGTAAATTCTAAGAGTCTGTTAAGAAAAATTCATATATGTGAAATAGATAAATACCGCTCCATCATTAGTTATAATGGTTTAATTACTACTGCTATAAGGGCCATATGACCTGGGTGTAAAAAACAAAAGCGAAGGCCAAACAAATGCTTGAGCCATATTCTGGTTTTATTTATCATATGGGTTAGAAATACCAATGGAATATAGATATCAATGGAAGACAAGAAAAGCAAATTCGAACCTCTGATAGACAAATCTGAACCTCTGTTTCCCTATAATTAAAATAAACTGTGATGTTATCTACCCTTTATATAAAATGATTAATGAGCTATTTGTGCCTCTTGCTTTTTTATTTTTTATGGGCTTTTATTTTACTTGAAAATGTTCTAATAAATAATGGAAATTTTTAATGTGTAAAGATTGTGAATCAATCTTAACAGCCCTTTAACTCTATCTTTACAACAAAATAATGACCGGTATTTTATGCTAGTAGGTTGTGCAATATCTGCCTTTGTCTTCTATTAAAATAATATAGCAGTAAGGCTTATTCTGTGCTTTACTTGAATGGAAATTTATTTAAAATACTAGAAGCCTGGTGTATGAAATTAGTGCACAGTTAGGGTCCCTAGCCCTGGCTGGCGATCAGGGCCAATCAGGGCCTTCCAGCTGCTGGCCAGGGCCTTCCTTCTCATCTAACCAGGGCATTCCTTCATTCTGTGCCGCCCCCTGATGGTCAGCACACGTCATAGCGATCGATCGAACTCCTGGTCTCCCATTCAAACTCCCGAGGGGACAGTTTACACATTAGCCTTTTATAGAGAGAGAGTGTATTCCATAAATACAAACTTAATCACTGCAAACCCTAACAAACTGCTCTGTGCTTACCCTGAACTGTAGTGTGCTATGCTTTAAACTCACAGTAGAAATCTAGGTACAGAGAAATAGAATTGATTTGTATCAAGATAATCAAATAGTCATATTTCATGGACTTTTGCACCATCCACCTAATGGTAAAAAATGTGGCTATAATAGAATTTACTATCCTAAAAGTAGGTAAAAGCCATAGCCTTCTCATTAGCATGGTATATCACTAGCTCGGCATCTTCACCACCTGAGAGATTAAGCAATGCCATAGATTTACATAATACTGTATACAAATTCTACAAGTAGGGCATATATCCTGTATGTCTCATTATTTGTCCACTTCTTTCCATCTCTTCATGATAAATATCCTAAAGAGCCATAGAGATAATATACATGAATATGTATATTTAACATACATAAGAATAATAGCATCAGAGTTACCTTTCTTTTCTTTCTAGTTATAGAATTACTAAATTTCTTTGCCAGTTTACTTACCAATAAAACAGATAAAATAAAACATACTTCTCAGGCTTCTGTGAAAATTAAATGATATACCAAATAAAAATCTGATATCAAAGTAAAAAAGCCAATTAATAATAGCTATATAGTTCTATAGACCAAGAATTAGAGATGAATCAAGAGCCAGGAAAATTATACTTCCTAAACACAGTCTTTTTGCAAATTCACACCTAGATAGAAATTAAATGACTGCCAAGAGTCTCCCGTAAAACCGCCAAGCTGGGTCTAGAATCCCCATCTCAGTACCATTCACCTGTCATATTTCCATAGAACATCAACAGCAGCTTTATACAAAACTCTGATGACTGCTAGCACCTGTGTTGATGTGTTTTTAACTTATTTATGAAAAGATACACAGGAGAGCAGAGATTTTACTTTTCTTCTTTTTTGCTGACAGAATTCATAGAGTCAAACATGAACATATAAACAGTATATGACTATTTAATGACTGGGATATGTTCTGAGAAATGTGTCATTGCTCAGTTTGAACATTGTGTGAACATCATAGAGTATGCTTACACAGACTTTGAAGATATAGCCTACTATACAACTAGACCATAGGGTATAGTCTATTGCTCTTAAGCAACAAGTTTGTACAGCTTATATACGTCTCTACAAAGCAACGTGAGACTAAAACAGTCACAAGAGAAAATGATGCCATCAAGAGACCCAGTAATCATGATATGTATGAGGCTGCTGCTGGCATAACATGCTATACTGTTTTATAGCAAACTGCATTTGGTCTATAAGTAAAAGAGTGCACTCTAAGATAATTCCAAAGAAAGTATAATAAATACCTTAGCT
>PVJC01021197.1:0-28458 GCA_004026665.1 Murina feae | reverse complement strand
TCCCCCCCCCCCCCCCCCCCGCCCCGTCAATGGTTTACCGCTTTAAATGTGGTCACCTTATACCCAGGGTAAGGATGATCAACAACAAAAAGAAAGGTGACCACCAAGTTGCCTGCATGTGAATTGGAGCTCAGAGGCAGCAAGGAATCTGCTTGAGGCCCTCGGGAAGAAGCAGGACTAGGCTGTGATACCAGCGAAACTCTAGCCGGCAGCAATGCACACCCTCTCACCCTCTCCCATCCCTGGGTTGCCCAGGCCTGTCTGTAGGTGCCAGGCCCTGGCTAAAGGGCCATGAGCCCCTTGGCTGCACTTGCGGCCTCTCCTTCAGGAGACTGCATCTGACCCTGCAGAAGACCGTCTTCTTTCTAGCAGTCGTGCTGCTGAGCCAGATGCCCAGAGGCGTGGGTCACGAGTAGTGGCAGGGTCGCCCGGCTGAGGGGGCCCGTATGTAGGCCCCGTCTTGGCTGCTCACAGAATCCGTACCTCCTTCCATACTCTCAGCCTGCTTTCAGCCGGCTGGGCAGGCCCACTCCTCCCAGCGGGGCCAGGGCAGGTGGCGGGGTGGCTAGATAGGGACAGGGCCTCACCTTGGTCGATCTCTGTGACATAGCACTCCTCCAGGGCTCCCGAGGGGCTGTGCACCTTGGCATCGATTGCCCCCTTGGCCCCGTTCAGGCTGACTGCAAAAGAGGCTGGCTGGTTGACCTTTAACCCTGACTCCTGGAAGCACAGCAGAGGTGGTTAGATCGGGTGGTCAGGATGAGGGAGGGCAGGGCTCCAGAAGCAAGAGACCCACAGGGTTGCACTTACCCATCTGGCGTCCAACTTGGTTTAAAGAGGGAGAGCCACTGATTCTCGTGGGGCAGCAAGTGACAGGCACACGCCCCAGCCCCCGCCCCCAGGCGCATGCGCTCCACAATCACACCCGCGGGGCAGCGTAAAGGGAGGGCGGCCCCACCCGCAGGGCAGCACTCAGCCCCTGCAGGCTGTCCCTCTTTAAACCTCAGCCCTGGTGCTCAAGGGGCACAGGCTTCTGTTCAAAGCCTTTAGACCTGAGACACGAGAAAAACTCCACGCGGTGGGCAGGGATATGTCCTGCCAACCCAAAGCGCGGGCTGCACCCGGCCAGAGCAGAGGCCCGGCGCCCTGAGCGGGGCTGGGTGGGTCACTCGACACAGGGCCGAGGCCTGCTCCGTGCACTGGCTCTGGTCTGGCCGGGCCCAGGAGCCCCAGGCGGGCGGTTTCTCTCAGTGCCTCACCTGAAGACTAGAAACAGTAAGGCGGCGGGCGTCGCCAGACGGAGAAGCCACAGGCACCACGAAGGGGCTGTCGGGGATGTGCTCCTCGTTGAACTTCACGGAGACCTCGTAGTCACCTGCGCAGGGAGAGACGCAGATCATGAGGCCCCCCACTTGGCCTGGTTCTCGCCTCCCGCCTCCCACGAACGGCCCGGTGGCCCTGGGTCAAGGTGGAGAGAGGACCAAGCAGGACTGTCTGCATAGACCTGCCAACAACACCCACCCCGCCGCCCCTCACCCCGGCCCGGCCCTCAGTACCTGGCTCCTGGACCACATAGGCGACACCGCAGGAGCCATCCTTGCGGTCCTCGAAGGAGATCTCGGCTTTGCTGGGGCCCTCGACAGCAATGGCCAGGCCCCCAGCGCCAGCTTCCCTGGTCCAGATGCTGAATTCAGCTGTGGCCAAGCAGTGTGTCTGGTGAGTGGAGCGCATGCGCACCTCTCCCGAGGCTGCAACCCCTGACCTCAGCCCCTCCACCCCCAACCCTGCCCAGGAGAGTAAGAAGCTGGCAGGAAGCAGGCCTACCTGGCACTCCAGCCTCTGCCCTCTCGAGGCCAGGGCCTCCGGCACGGACCTTGTGGGCTCCCCCTTCTCCTAGGGGCCCCACGGTGAACTGGAAGGGGCTCCCAGGCACGTGCTGGCCCTTGTACTTGACGCTGACCGTGTGCATGCCCATCTCAGCAGGCACAAAGCGGATGCAGTACGTGTGGTTTTCCCCTTCCACAATCTCAGCTTCGTGGGTCTTGCCTGACGGGCTGGTCACCTGGGCTGTCATGTCCTGGATGCTGATTTCTGCAGGTGGGGGACAGCCCGGTGAGCAGGAGCTCCAGGCCCCAGATTTCTGCTGGGGTAACCAGGCCTCCCCAGTCCTCCCCCACCCCGCCCGGCTCCCTACAGCTCCTACCGGGGATCTTTAGGCTGAGGTCACAATGGCTGCCAACATTGGCCACTGAAGGGGCCCGTCGCCTGCGTGTGATGCTCTCTTTCACTCGGCCTTCACCTGTCACCTTCACGGAGAAGGGGCTGCCTGCAGGAGGAAAGCACAGCCCACACCCCACACAGGTTACATCCTGGCCCTGGGGTGCAATCAGGAGGGTTAGGGGGAGGTGCGCTTGCGCGGCACTCACCAGGCACGTGCTGGTCAGCAAACTTAATGTTGATGATGTAGTTCCCGGGCTCCGTGGGGCAGTAGGTGACCCTACATGTGCCATCCTCCAGGTCCTCTGTGTTGATGTCCACTTTGCTGGGGCCCTCGATGGACAGGCTGAGCCCACCGTAGCCTGCGAAAGGGACTCCCCTGAGCCAGCGAGCCAAGCACAGCGGGCTCACCCTGGCGGGCAGGCCGCCATCGCTTACCAGCATCACGGGTGTCAATGATAAACTCGGCGGGCTCAAAGGTGTGGCCTTCATGGAGGCCCTGGCCCGAGACGCGCACACGGCTGGCATCCCCAATCTCCGACTGGCTGATCATCACCGGGATGGGGCTGCTGGCCACGTGCTGGCCGTTCTTTTTCACGTGTACTAGGTGCTCTCCCGTCTCCTTGGGCACGAAGGAGATCCCTGGGCACAGAGTGGGCTGTCAGCCAGGGCAAGGCATGCCCCCGCCCTGACCTCCCTCCTTTCCAGAAGGCTCTGCCCCTCAGCCTCTTACCCACATGTCCATTGCGCAGCCGCTTCAGCAGACAGGGCTCCTCGCGGCCCGAGGGAGGCACCACTGTGGCCGTCAACAGGCTGAGGTCCGTCTCGGAGATGTTAATGGGGATGTCAGCAGCGGAGCCCACCTTCAGGTGGGACATGCGCATGGAGTCATCACCTGGCAGAGGACAGTCACTGAGTGTCCAGCAGCAGACAGAGATAGAACCCAACCTGCCACCTGCCTTTCTTTACAAAAAAATTTTTTTATTGATTTCAGAGAGGAAGAGAGAGGGGGAGAGAGACAGAAACATCAATGATGAGAGAGAATCATTGATCAGCTCCCTCCTGCACTACCCCCACTGGGGACCGAGCCAGCAATCCGGGCATGTGGCCTTGACCAGAATCGAACCTGCGATCCTTCAGTCCGCAGGCCGACGCTCTATCGACTGAGCCAAACCGGCTAAGACTAAAATATACTTTTATTGACTTCAGAAAGACAGGGAGAGGGAGAGAGATAGAAATATCAATAACGAGAGAGAATCACCAATCGGTTGCTTCTTGCGCGCCCCACGCTGCGGATCAAGCCCACAACCCAGGCATGGTGCCGTGAGCAGGAATCGAACCATGGCCTTCTGATTTATAGGTCGAGGCTCAACCACTGAGCCACGCCGGTCAGGCCACCTCCTCCTCCTGTCACTCTCCCCGCTGGCACCTACCTGTGACTCTGGCAGTGAAGGGGCTGCCTGGGATGTGCTGCTCATTGTACTTGACGAGGATGCTGTAGTCGCCGGGCAGCACAGGCAGGTAGGACACGCTACATGTCCCGTCCTGATTGTCAGTGCAGCTGATTTCGGCTTTGGATGGCCCCTCGATGGCCAAGGACAAGCCCCCTGTAGAGAATCGTGGGTGAGGGCAGGGGACTATACCGAGGACAAGATGGGGGAGAGCTCCAACAGGCAAGCAGAGCCTGGGGGACAGGGCAGGGGGCCCTACTCGAGAGTCTCTCTCCTGCACCCAGATCTCCACAGGCTGAGGGCATCCACGGCACAGGAAGGTCAAAACTGGCAGCCGCTCACCTTCTCCTGCATCCTTGGTGTTGACTGTGAAGACAGCAGGTTTGTTCACTACTCCATGGGTGAGGCCTGGCCCGTAGGCGGTAACGTGGCCACAGTTGACATAATCCACGTAGAATTGCAGGGGGCTTCCTGAGGCAGAAAGAGGGGCCATGTGGAATGGGGACCTGGCGTTGGCCCCCAAGTCCTCCCACTGCCCCAGGCCCCCGTGAGGCGGTGGTGGCATGCTGTGAGGGCGCACCTGGGATGTGCATGTTGTCATAGCGGATGTCCATCTCATGTAGACCAGCTTCGCTGGGGGCGTAGCGCACTGTCACAGTGCCGTCCTTGTTGTCGGTGATCGCTGGCTGTGCCACTTTGCCGGAGGGCATCCGTACCTCCCCTGCAGGGCAACGCGACAGGTCAGGGCAGCCTGTTGGCACACCCTGGCCTCTGTGGCTCCCAAGCTCCTTCCTGCTCCCACTCACCCGTGATCTCGCCCTTCTTGATGGTGAAGGGGATGACAAGGTCGAAGGGCCTCAGGCTGGTCACATCCAGCCCGTTGACACCCACCATGGGTCTCTCCGGGGCCTGCAGTGGAGACAGAGGGCCCAAGTGAGGGGCTGTAGGAGTCCAGGTAGAGTCCCGAGAAGGAAGATTTGGGCTCCCTCCTCACACATGCCAGAATGGGCCCCCCAGTTGGCCAGCCCCCCCCCCATGTCCTCTAGAGTTAGGCGAGCTGGAGGAGGCGGGCCAGGCCATACCCAGGTCTGCTGGGCGCCCTGAGCGTAGGTGTAGGGTGGGGCCAGCTGCTGAGGCCGCAATGGAGGCTGCGCGGTGGGCTGGTCCCCAGCCAGAGCCTGCAGAGCAAACACAAGAGCTGGAGGCTCTGAAATCAGAGGAATCCTTTGGGGGGGGAGGGGTTCAGGACGGGTCCCACCCAAACCCTTCACCCCTGGCCCCTTCTGACCGTCACTTGGAAGGGGCTGTTGGGCACGTGCTCGCCGCCAAAGCGCACACAGATGACGTATTTGCCCGGCTGCGGGGCTGTGTAGAAGATGTCAAAGGTGCCATCCTCATTCTCCACCACATCCACGTCCACCTCGGAGCCATCAGGTGTGCACACAGTGCAGGTAACCTTGCCTTTGCCCGCGGCCTTGGTGTCCACGGTGATCACCGTTTCCTCCCCAATCTGGATGGTGGGGCCGATGCCAGCACCTAGTGGGGCAGGGCGGGTCCCCAGAGGGGGGCCAGTGCATGAGCGTGGCGTTCAGGCTGCTCCTATCCACTGCCTGCCGCCCACCCAGGCCTTTTACTGCCACCACCAAGCACAGCCAGGCCTCCCACCCCTGACCTCCGAGCTGGGACGGTGAGTAGTTTCTCAGAAGGCAGGAAAGGTTCCCTCAAGGCACCTCAGGCCAGGGAGCCCTGTCTTGGGAGCAGCCCCCATGTGGGAAAGGCCCAGCGGGTGGCACCCAGGTGTTCGGGAGGAAGGGCGGGCCTGGAGGCCCGTGAGGCCGCTGCTGCCTTTTGGGGCACAAGCGTTTGCTGCCACCTCCCCTGCCAACTCAGCCTCAGCTGGTGCCATGGACCGCGCTGAGCAATGCCAGTGCTCCGGTTGGGTGCACACCTGCCTTTGCCCTGTGGCCTGGCCCCGGCCCCGGCCCCCAGTGCTGTGTGCGCACGCAGTGAGGCGGGGTCCTGCTGCAGTGTGGGGGGATGTGACACTCGCCTCCCGCCCCCCGCCCAGGCCTGAAGGGGAAATGAGAGTTTCCTGACAACTGAGAATGCTCGCTCAACCGAAGGCTCGTGGTGAGGGGTGGCTGGGCATAGCCCAGAGCAGGCAGGGAGCTGGGAGCAGGGAAGCAGGGAGCAGCGGGGTTAGCGCCCTAGCAGCATAGCGCACAGGCAGCGGCAGCACCCGGAGGGAGGGGGACAGGAGGCCCAAGCCACAGCCACCGCCTCTAGGTTGCAAGGGCAGAGCAGCTGAGCAGCCTCCAGGGCCCCAGAGTGCCTGAGGAAGGGGGAGGGACAGTGACGTTACGACCTGCTCTTAGCTGTGGAGGCTGAGGGGGTGGTGGGCTGTGCGGCTTCAAAGTAACAGGCAGACTGGCCCTGGCCAGGGAAGCCCCCAGGAGCACGGAACCCGCTCCAGGGCTGCGTTCAAGGGGTTCCCCAGCCAGCTTGCCACTGAGCTCCCCTGTGGCCGAGGGCTCAGGCTGCCCTAGGCTCTGTGCTGCCCTACCACAGCTCTCCTGAGGTCCAGGCCTGGCCACCTGCTGCCCACTCTGCCCTAGAAGGCCTCACCTCATATCCATCGGACACCCGTTCTCCCCAACTGGGAACTGAACCCACCATCTAGCTAGTGGTTTGGGCCCCAACCTCAGTTACCCTCGAACCCCCACTTTTCCCATCCAGCCCATCAGCCAGTCTTGGCTGCTCCATCTTCAAAGCACACCTCCCAACTTGGCACCCCCCCCCCCAAGCCCCATTGCCACAAGCCTGGCCCAAGCTGCCCTTCTGGCTGATCTAAAAGGAACTTCAGCCCGGCCGGTGTGGCTCAGTGGTTGAGCGTTAAACCTATGAACCAGAAGGTCACGGGTTCAATTCCCAGTCAGGGCACATGCCCGAGTTGCGGGCTCGATACCCCAGTAGGGGCCATGGAGGAGGCAGCAGATCAATGATTCTCTCTCATCATAGGTGTTTCTTATCCCTCCCTCTCCCTCCCTCTCTGAAATCAATAAAAATGTATTTAAAAAATATAAGTAAATAAAAGTAACTTCTGCTCTCCAATTGGGCTTGCTATCTCTGTTCGGCACACAGTGGCCAGGTAAGCCGAGACCACTCCCTCAACCAAGGCCTGACCCTGCCTCTGGTCCCCAAGGCCTCATCCCCCTGCCTTAGGCACACATGCCCATCATCTCAGATCCCAGGGCCTGCTGTGTTCAGCAGACGAGCCCCTGCTGCAAAGCCCAAGCCACCGAACTCATGCTGGCTGCCCCGCCCAAGCTCCAGGCCTGCAGGCTCAGAGCCTCCTAAGTAGCAATCACCTCTTATTGGTGTCCCTGCCAGGGGCTGGCTCTCCCCTGCCACACCTGGTTGGGGACCCTCTGAATAACGTCACTGCTGGGGGGACGGGGGTAGGAAAGGAGGTGGGGAGGGCGGATAGGCCACCGAGTGCACTTTGGGGCTCTGAGGCTGGGCCAGGCCCCGCCATGCTGGCCGCCCAAGCAGTCGACGCTGGTGCTACTGCACTACCAGCTAGCCCCACCCGCTCATGCAGGCTGCGCCTCCCCCGGCCCGGGACGCAAGGCCCCTGGGAGGTGGGGATGAGGGTCTGTGGATCTGGCCAGGGCTGGGGACTCTCGCCTGTCGGGGGAGACCCCTTGTTCCCTTAGCCCATGCAGGAGCCCTTGACATGGAAGGAGGGAGCAAGAAGGAAGGGCCTGCTGCCCGCCTCCTGGGCTTTCCTGGGGTGGCAAGATCCCCAGACCCCAGAGCCCCAGTGGGGTGCCTCTCAGGATGCACCTCACCCCAAAGCTCTCAGCTGCAACCCAACTTCTCAGATGGGGCAACAGAGGCCCAGAGAGGGGACGGGCAGAGCGCTCATGCTCAGCTCCAGAGGCCCCCCTGGGCCCTAACCCTCCGGCCCCTCCCTCTGTCCCTGCCGAGAGCTGCAGCTGGAACTGTCCTGGGAATCAGCATGGAAGAGGAAAGGAAGCTGCCCTCTGGGCAGGAGGGGCATTGGGAGTGGCCCCGGCAAGCAGCTTACCTAGCCCGTGACCTCCGATTGACACTGAGGTGAGAGGGCAGAGAGCAAGGAGAAAGGTCAGGTGAGTCACTCAGGGGGCGGCCCCCACTCCCACACGCTGCCCCAAGCAGCGAGCCCTTGCACACAGGCACACCCAAGCCCCGTGCTGAGCGCCGTGGCCGATGGCGGGCGGGCTCACCTGTGACCGTGCACTTGCTGGCATCCCCGGTGGGCACGGCGCGAACACGGTATGGGGAGAAGGGGATCTCATCGCCGCCATACTTGATAAGGATGGTGTAGCGGCCCGTCACGTCTGGCACATAAGCCACCGTGTACGTGCCATCGTGGTTGTCTTGGATATGCGTCTTCTTGGGCTTGCCTTCAGGGTCCTGTGTGGCAAAGCACAGGGGACAGAGGTGGTTGGCATAAGCCTACCCAGCCCAGGATCACCTCTGGTTCTCTCTTTTTCTCAAATATATTTTTTTTATTGATTTGAGAGAGAGGAAGGGAGAGGGAGAGGGAGAGGGAGAGGGAGAGGGAGAGGGACACATCAATGATGACAGAGAATCACAGATTGGTTGCCTCCGGCACGCCCCACACCGGGGATCAAGCTTGCCACCCGGGCATGTGCGCCAACCACGAATAGAACCATGACTTCCTGGTTCATAGGGTGATGCTAAACCACTGAGCCATGCCAGCCGGGCTCAGGTTCTCTTAAAGGAGCCAGAGTCAAGTGCTGCCACTGCTGCAGGAACAGCCTCTAAATCACTCAGCCGCCATGGCCCAAAATAGCTGCCTGCATCCAGCATTGTCCTTTACTTCCCCACTGGCAAGGACCAGAAGAGAGGTCCCCAAATGCCCAAACCTTCTGCTCCCCCATGACAACAGGCAGGGCCAAGAGCTGCCCAGGCCGCCGGCTCACCGTGATCTGGACGGCCAGCAGGCCTTCTCCTGCGTCCTTCGCATCAATGGTGAACTCCACAGGCAGGCTGGCGGGCACGCCGGTGGTGTTGAGCCCAGGGCCGCTGGCTTTCACCTTGCTGGCATCGTGCGTAGGCAGCACCTTGACCTTGAAGGGGCTGTTTGTTGGGCCGGGGTGTTGTGAGTGGCTAGGAAGGCTCTTGATGCCCAGCCTGCCGCCCCCAGCCCGGCAGTGAGCTGCCTCTTACCTGCGGGGCACCTCCTCTTCCCCGTACATCACGGAGATGCTGTAGGGCCCCTCGCGGCTGGGCACATAGTTAACAGTCTGGGTGCCATCAGCGTTGTCTACCACATCCACTGGCTCTACCAGACCTGGCCCCAGTCCCAGAGACAGAGCCTCAGCCGGTCTCCTGAGCCCTCAGCCCCACCACCCGGGACCACAGGAGCTCAGCTGTGCACCCAGCCCCCACTCCAGGCTTCGCCTCATTTTGCCCTCATCTGCCCATCGCAGGAATGGCCCTGCGCCCTGGGCCACCAGAAACCACACTGGGTGCCAGCGTGGACTCTGGCCCTTAGTCCCTGCTGCCACTCTGTCCAGTGTCTATTCTACCTCCTTCTGGACGCATCACCCGAGGCTCCTCTTATCAACGGCCCGTGCACCCGCTCTGGCCTCTTGGGCGAGGTTTCTGCTCTCCTACCCCCACGCCTCAAAGAGGATCATGCCCTCCCAACCTCCTGCTCTTTTTAAAAAACATATAATTTTATTGATTTCAGAGAGGAAGGGAGATGGAGAGAGAGACAGAAACATCCATGATGAGAGAGAATCACTGATCGGCTGCCTCCTGCGCACCCCACACTGGGGATGGAGCCTGCAACCTGCGCCTTGTGCCCTGACCAGGAATCGAACCGTGACCTCCTGGTTCATAGGCTGATGCTCAACCACTGAGCCTCACTGGATGGACCCAACCTCTTGCTCTTAAGCGTGTGGACACTCACCTTTGGGTCCCTGCACTTTGACCTGTAGTGGGGCCACACCGGCCTTGCTCGTGTCCACCTGGAAGGACTGAGGCAGATTGGCACGGACCATCCCTGGGCTCAGGCCAGGCCCAGAGCACTTGACCTTGGTTGCGTCTGTCACATCATGCACAGGGACCTTGAAAGGACTGCCTGGGTGGGGGGGCAGAGGGATGGATTGGGTGTGAGACAGGGTGGAGGGCAATCAGATGGCTCCAGCCCAGCTCTAGCTGACCTGCCTCCTCACCTGGCACTTGGTGGCCACCATAGGTGACATTAAGGCTGTAGGTGCCGGCTTCATAGGGGATGT
Source organism: Murina feae (assembly GCA_004026665.1). Lineage (NCBI taxonomy): Eukaryota > Metazoa > Chordata > Mammalia > Chiroptera > Vespertilionidae > Murina > Murina feae. Next base: position 18,476 of record PVJC01021197.1, on the reverse strand, counting down.
ACTCAACCGAGCAGCTGCCATCTTTGTTATCCATGCAGGACATCTTGGCCTCAGAGGGGCCCTCTACAGCCAAGCCCAGGCCCCCTGTGCCAGCTCCCCTGGTGCAGACAGACAGCCAGTTAGTCCTGGACTTTCAAGGCTCATCACACCCCTGCCTCCTGGGCACTTTCTCACCTCGTCTCCACGGTGAACTTGTTGGGCTTGTTGGTGGTGCCACTTTGGATGCCTGGCCCGTGGACGCGCACTCGGGAGGGGTCGCAGCCCTCGGTCACGGGCACCTGGAAGGGGCTGCTGGGCACAGGGCTGCCATCATAGGTCACGTCCACAGAGTGAAGTCCTGGAAGATGGCGGGCTGGGTGAGGAGGAGCCCAGGCTACCCTACGCATGCCCCCCAGCTCTGGGGAGCCCTCGCGCATACCCTCCTCGTAAGGCGTGTACTCCACTTTGTACGTGCCGTCACCACAGTCCTGCACATAGGTCTCGGTCAGGTTGCCTGAGGGGTTGGCCACGCGGGCCTTGACATGCGGCCCTCCAGTTTTCGTCAGAGCCCGGGCATCCACGCTGAACTCAGTGGTGGCCTCTCGGAAGACGCCTGTAGGGGGGCAGTGAGGAGGAGGCATGGGCTCTGGGGGCTCTGGGGACCCTAGATGCCCCCAGCCCCCTTGTCTCGCAGTGGGGCCTCTCACCTTGGCCGTCAATGCCAGGCCCGTAGCACTGGACGCCAGAAGTGTCTACCGCGGGCTCAACCTGCAGCTTGCTGGGGAAGTTGGGCACAGGCTGGCCACCGTATTTGATGGTGACGGTGTAGGAGCCTGGGCAAAGGGGGATGTAGGTGATGGTGTGTGTGCCGTCGCCGTGGTCTTGTATGTGCACCTCGGCAGGCAGCCCGGCTTCGGAGCGGATCTCGATGGTCAGCTCTGCACTGCCCGCGCTTGAGCAGTCCACATGGAACTGGCCCGCCTCCCCGGCCGTGGCACGCTCCAGCCCAGGGCCAGAGCACTTGACCTTGGATGCGTCAAAACAGGGCACCACGTGGGCCTTGAATGGGGAGCCGGGGATGTGAGTGTCGGCGAAGAGGATGTTGATATTGTAGTCTCCGGGCTCGGTGGGCACGTAGGACACGGAGCATGTGCCATCCCCATTGTCCAGGCACTCGAGCTGCGCCTCACAGGGGCCCTCCACGGTCAGGCCCAAGCCGCCAGTGCCGGCGCCCTTGGTGTCGATGGTGAAGCGGGCAGGGGAGCCTGCACTGCCGCCCTGCAGCCCTGGCCCGAACGCCTTCACCTGAGGAGAGATCAGCAGGTCAAGAACTGCAACCACACCACCTCCCTGACCCTTGACCCCTGGCCCCCACTTCAATCTACTTTTTAAATTTAATTTCTAAATATATATATTTACTTCAGAGAGGAATGGAGAGGGAGAGAGAAACGTCAATGATGAGAGAGAATCACTGATTGGCTGCTTCCTGCACGCCCCACACTGGGGATCAAGCTCACAACCCAGGCACATGTCCTGACTGGGAATTGAACTTGGGACCCTTTAGTCCACAGGCCAATGCTCTATCCATTGAGTCAACCAGCCAGGACGATCTACCTCCTCCTGTTCTGGCTTCCCTCCCCTGCGAGACACAGGCATTAGCAGGCCTCAGCACGATCAAGGGTAAGGGCGTGTCTGGAAAAGACAGGGTGACCCCCATACCTCAGTTACCTTACTAGGCTTCGTGGGAGGCATGGCTTCCACAGGAAAGGGGCTGCCAGGCACAGGCACACCGTCGTAAGTCACCTCAACCTCATAGGATCCCTCCTCACGGGGCACAAAGCGCACGACGCTGTTGTCAGCCCCTAGGCCGGGTTCCACCTTGCAGGGCACTGATGCGCCGGATGGGCCCACGATCTTGGATGCCACTTTGCCTTGGCCGCCAGCACCCTTTGACTTGACCGTGAACTCCTGGTCTTTGCCAACGTCCACCTCTATTGAGATGACAGAAGAAGGGAAAGAACTGGGACACTGAGCCCAGGCAGCTCCCGGGCCATCCTCGGGAACCACGACAAGGGCTCCAACTACTTACTCTCTCCCAGGCCGGACACCTTGATCTTGCTGAGGTCCAAGCTGGGAGACACTCCCACAGAGAAGGGGCTCTTAGGAATAGGATCCCCTCCGTAAGTGACATTGACGCCCACTGGGCCCTGGGAGGGGTACAGAAGGGTAGAGTCATAGGTCATGACCCTGGTTTCCTGGCCCGCAGCTTCCCCAGTTTGGAATTGAGGGCTGGTCAGAGAGACACTGGTTCTCCTCTTTAAAAAAAAGTTTATTGATTTCAGAGAGGAAGGGAGAGGGAGAGATAGAAACATCAATGAGAGAATCATTGATCGGCTGCCTCCTGCACATTCCACACTGGGGACTGAGCACACAACCCGGGCATGTGCCCTGACCGGGAATCAAACCGTGACTTCCTGATTCATAGGTTGACGCTCAACCACTGAGCCACGCCAGCCAGCCAACTGGCTCTCCTCTTCTGCCCCTGGCCTTCATGCCCACTGTCTCCCAGGTGGGAAATGGCAGTGAGCAGGAAGCCTCCTGGAGCAGCCCACCCAGCCCACCATTCAAGGAGGACCACGAGCATGGTGAGTGTAGAAGAGGCGCAGCTGCAGAGGTTAAGGGCGCTACCTGCTGTATAGGAGTGTATTTGACCGTGTAGGTATTATCGTGGTGGTCGATGATGTCCACATCACGCACTGCATCCCCCTTGGCCGTTCCCGAGAACTGGACATCCAGTTTGCCCTTGCCAGCGGCTTTGGCATTGACCGTGAAGTGGGTGGGTTTGCCAAGCTCAACACCTGAGGAGACACGACGGCCATTAGGGGCACGTTGCCTCAATCCCCCCTTGAGGTTCCCGATCTCTCCAGAGGGTGGTCATCCTCACCTGTGCGGCTGAGCCCAGGGCCCTCTGCCTTCACCTTGCTGGCATCATGGGAAGGTTCCACCTTGACTCGGATGGGGCTGGTAGGCGTAGCCTGCAATGGTGGGAGGAGCGGAGTAAGAGAACAGCGCCCCAATCCCCAGCAGTGTTGGGGGTGGGAAGCAGCAACACCCACCTGGTCAGCAAAGAGGACCATGATGGTGTAGCTGCCAGCCCCACGCGGTGTGTACTTGACCGTGAAGGTGTCATTGTCATTGCGAATGATGTCAAAATCGATGTCGGCCTCAGCTGGGCCCACCACACCTGGGGCACACTTGATGCCAATGCTGACATCGCCTGCAGCAGGGGACGGAGTGGAGGCTGGGACCTCATTCCGATGCCTCACCCACGTGTCCACCCACCTGAGGCAGAGCCTTACCCTGGCCGGCCTCCGTGCAGTCCACGGTGAAGTAGGTGGGCTCATGAGCCTTGAGCCCTGTCTTGGCCACTCCGGGGCCGTACACCTTGACCTTGTTTGGGTGGCTGCCGGCTCCCACGTTCACCTGCACAGGACAAGGTAAAGGCAAGGACGTCACCAGCCTGGAGAGGCAGGTGACGGACGCTTCATCCACTGCTGGCTGTTTGCAACCACCTTGGGAAGTGGCCTTGTGCCTCAAGCGATTAACCATAAAAGGACCATATGATGCTGTAATTCCGCTCTTACACCTCTGTCTACTCAGATAAACGAGACAGTCATCAGCATACTTGTGCCCAAATGTTCATCGGGGCACTACTCACAACAGCCAAAAGGGAAAACATACCAAAGGCCCGTTAATAAATAACTGAATAAATACAATGTGGTCTAATCCATACAATGGACTATCATTGAGCCGTGAAAAGGCAGGAAGTACCAATTCATGCTGCCCCCTAGAACCACAGTGAAAACATGTTGAGTGAAAGCATTCGGACACAAAAGGCTAGACACTGCATGGTCCCATTGCCAGCAAATGTCCAGAACAGGCAGAAAGCAGAACCGTGGTTGCTCAGGGTTGGGGGAGGGGAATTTCTGGGGGTTAGAGGAGTGTTTTGTTTGGGATGATGAAAACTATCTAGTCTTTCTTTTTAAATATATTTTATTGATTTTTTACAGAGAGGAAGGGAGAGGGATAGAGAATTAGAAACATCGATGAGAGAGAAACATTGATCAGCTTCCTCCTGCACACCTCCTACTGGGGATGTGCCTGCAACCATGGTACATGCCCTTGACCGGAATCGAACCCGGGACCCTTCAGTCCGCAGGCTGACGCTCTATCTGCTGAGCTAAACCGGTCAGAGCAAAACTATCTAGTCTTGCCTGGCCAGTGTGGCTCAGAGGTTGAGCACTGGTCACGGTTGAATCCCTGGTCAGGGCACATGCCTGGGATGTGGGCTCTATCCCCAGTAGCGGGTGTACAGGAGGCAGCCAATCAATGATTCTGTCATCATTGATGTTTCAATCTCTCCCTCTCCCTTCTTCTCTGAAATCAATTAAAAAAACACACAAAACCCTACGTAGTCTTCAGTTTGTGTCATCCATCGCACAACTCTGAATGGACTTAAGACTACCAAGCTATGCACATCATACAGAATGCATGAGCTGCCTGGGATTCACGTTTGATGTAAGAGAGCGAGAGATAAACACGGGACAGGTGCCCTAGGAAGACGGGATGAAGGGCTGTCAAAGGCTCGGGGGAGGGCCGGCTCACCCGGAAGGGGCTATTAGGGATGCTGACGCCTCCCCAGGACACCATGGCTGTGTGCTTCACAGGCTTCCTGGGCACATAGGAGCAGCTGTACGTGCCGTTGCCGTTGTCCTTGACTGATGCCTCCACGGGGCAGCCCTCGTTGTCCTGGAAAGTAGGTGGCCAACTGGTTATTACTCAGATCTGGGCAGCTGCCCGCCCCCACCTCTGTGCCACGGGTGGGCACCCCACCTGCACTTGAACGCGGAGAGGGGCCTTCCCGCCGAGCTTAGCGTCCACCGTGAACTCTGCTGGCTTGTTGACGGCCACGCCCGTCTTCTCCAATCCAGGGCCACGCGCCTTCACCTGATGGAAAGCCACCCAGACCTCAGGGGACCCAATGCAGGCCACCAAGGAAGTAGGGTGGCAGGGAAAACACCGCTGGGCACAGCAGCCCAGGGCCTGGAACACCAACCACTCAGCCCAGCCCCCAAGTGGAGGCCAAAGGGGGCCAAGACCCGGGCCAGTGGCACGTGGCACATTACCCTGTCTGGGTGGAAGTCCTGTGGCGCCTCCCGGATGTCAGCCATGAAGGGGCTGAGGCGGATGTCCTCGCTGTTGCACAGCACGTGCACAGCATACTCGCCAGCTTCCTGGGGCCAGTAGCGCACATCACAGGAGCCGTCGCCCTTGTCATCACATTCGATCTTGGCCTGCGACGGGCCCTCCACGGAGAAGCCTGTCAACAGCCACCGAGTTGATCAGTGCCCTGGAGCCAGGCAGGGGGCCCCCGGTTGCCCACACTGTCGTCCCCAACTCACCGAGGGTGCCTACGTCATCCCCGATGGCCTCCACCACGAAGTCCGCTGACTTGCCAACAACACCACCCTCCAGGCCGGGCCCCCAGGCCCGCACCTTCTGATTGCCACACTCCGTGCCCACCTTCACCTCGAAGGGACTGTAGAGGAAGAGCCACACGGGGGGGGGTGCTGAGGGACACTGCCCTGGAGGGGCACCGCCCTAAGCGGGGGGGCGGGGGGGTTACACCACATTGGTTCTGAGCACTGGGTTGGGGCCTCACCTGCGCCCGATGTTCTGACCGCCCCACGTGATGGTGACGGTGTATGTGCCAGGCACCGTGGGGTAATACTCAAAGCCGTAAACACCATCCCCCAGGTCCTTCTGTTTCACACGCTCCTCACCCTCTGCCAGAGACAAAGGGGGGCCTCAGGCCTGCCCAGCAGCACCCCCGGGGCGGCCACCGCCCACCTCAGCTGCAGGCTGGCTTACTTGGACCCTTCACAGTGACCTTGAGCTCCCCACTGCCTGCGCCCTTCGTGTACACCTTGAAGTCGGCCGTCTCCTTCACCCGCACACCTTTGGGCTGGAGGCCCCGGCCCACAGCGCGGCAGGCACTCGGGTTACAAGCTGTGGACGGAGGGCTCATGAAGCCACTGGGGCCGGCACCGGGCAACCCCTCCCTTGCTTCCCCCCACGGGGCTGGGCCATCTGGATGAGGGTGGGGACCCTCAGAATTGGCCCCAGGAGATCGGGAAGGACATGCCAGAGAGAAATGAAAGGGACCCCGACCCCAGGGCCTGTGGCCCAGACCAGGATGTGACGGCCTCCTCCCACCTGCTCCCCGGCCCCACCCAGCCCGCCCCTCCCGAAGGAAGACAGATCCAAGTACCGTTGACCCTGTGGGCAGAGCAGAGAGCAGCAGGATTCTAGAAGCTCGAGCAAGTTCTTCCGAAGGTGAAAGCGTGAAGAGAAAGAGAGATGGAGAGGGCAAGAGGAACAGGAAGAAGGGCCCCAGCGGGGGAGGAAAGAGAGCTCACCCCGACAGTGGAAGCAGAGACCCCGGGTGCCCAGGGTGGGGAGGGCTGGAGTGGGACCCTCCAACCAACCGTCCCATGGGAGGCCCCAGCAATGGGGGACGTAGGTGGCCGGGACCAGCCTACCTTGGCCAATAGTAACAGTGTAGGGGCTTCGAGGGATAGGCACGCCAGCGAAGGTGACGTGCACAGTGTGGACACCCTCCATGGTGGGCTGGTAGCTGCAGCGATAGGTGCTGTCACCCCTGGCCTCCAGCTGAGGCTCCACAGCGCCCTTCTGTCCGGTTGGGTCCTGGATCGTGACCTCTACGTCCCCTGAGCCAGCTCCTGCCACAAAGTATCAGCTTAGCTTCCGGAGCCTCCAGGCTGCGCCCGGACACCAGCAACACTCTGCCGCCCCAGAACCGCTTGCTCAGCAGCCTCCTCTCACCTGCTGTGAAGATCTCAAAGTAGGTGGTCTTGTTGGCGATGTTGCCGCTGGGCTCCAGGCCGGGGCCCTGGGCAGTCACCTTGCTGGCGTCACCCTGGGACTTGTCCACGTACACCTCAAAGGGGCTCTTGGCGATATGCTGGCCAGCAAACAGCACGGTGACCTGTTTCCAGGAGGGGCAGGCTGTGAGAGGGTCGGGGCCCCACAGCCACTGTCCCTGCCACCAGCCTCCCCACCGGCTGAGGGCTCACCTTGTGAGTCCCCGTCACCTCGGGGACATACCAGACAGAGAAGGTACGGTTCTTGTCGTTATTGGCAGTCACCTTGGCCTGCGGTAACAAGGAGCCCATGAGCCTTTGCTAAGACCAGCCCCTTTATTTTTTTAAATATACTTTTATTGATTCCAGAGAGAGGAAAGGAGAGGGAGAGAAAAATAGAAACATCAGTGATGAGAGAGTATCCTTGGTTGGCTGCCTCCTACACACCCCACACTGGGGACCAAGCCCGCGACCCAGGCACGCGCCCTGACCGGGAATCGAACCCTGATGTCCTGGTTCATAGGTCAATGCCCAACCAGGGAGCCACGCGGGCCGGCGGGGCAAGAGCAGCCCCTTTAAATGGAGGCACTGCATTGCCCCGCCCTGCCTGAAGGTGGCCCTACCTCCTCCTGGTGTCCAGCTGGGTCCTCCACGTACACCAGCACCTCTCCCTGGCCGGCACTTCTAGTCTCCACAGTAAACTCTGCCCGCTTCTTCACCATGTTGCCAGTGGGCTCGATGCCTGCCAAGGGAGGAGGAGGAAGGCATGGCTGGCTGCCAGGGCCGTGGCCTTAACCCTCCCCCATCACCCTTCGGTACCATCTCCTTCCGTAGCTCAGCCCCCGCTCCGCCATCCTAATGGCAACACTCAGAACTGGCTGAGTCAGCTCAGCGTGAATGCCGGTGCATGGAGCCTGGCCTTGGGCCCCAGCTGTACCTTTACTGGGAGACAGGCCTGGGCTTGTTTTCTGGAACGCTCACTTGGATTTGCCTGGGCCCTTGTCCCTGCGTGATACCCTGGCCGGGTTTGGTCTCCACTTACAGGAAAGAGGCTGGGGGCTCCCTCCTTGAACAGGTCCCGCCTCGGGTTGAAGGCTAGTCACAAGCGGCCAGTTTGGACCAGCTCCGACCCATGCCTGTCTGACTCTCAGGGGGCATTTGAGAACCTAGTTGCACAGGCCCCGTCTCCCTCACCTGGCCCGTAGGCTCGGGCTTTCTTTGGGTTCAGTTTGGGTCGCAGGGGAGCCCCTGGCTTCAGCTTGGCCTTGGGGAACTGGGACAGGTAGGTCATGACGGAGTGTTCGTCCACGTTGGGGTCCACGATCTCCTCGGGGGTGATCACCTGTCGCAGTCAAAAGACAAGAGCCATTTGGCCTCCAGGCCCCAGGTTCCCGGGACAGGACCCCACTCCCTCTGGGACTCGGCCCCTGGACAGCCCTGGACGTCCAGGCAGAGTTGTACCTGAGGGATGCCCAGCCAGTCATCGGCCTGCTGCATGGCTTCCCGCGCATTATTCACAGGCTTGCTGGCGTCCCAGGAATCCCAGTCAGGACACAGGCCTGCGGAACGAGGACGACTGAGTCTGGGGTCCGCTGGGCTCCCCTGCAGGCTGCATCGCCTGTCTTACTCACAGCCCCAGCTCCAGCCCCGCGTCTCCCACTCCCACACTCCTTACCCGGGGCGCAGCTATCGACAAGGGCGCCTAGGGCTCTGCCACTCTGCCAGTCCCGACTGAAGTTGGTGATGGGCAGCTGTGGCAGCTTGTTCTGGATCCAGCCCAGGAGCCTCTGCTTGGGTGTTTGCTTCTTAGCTTCTTCATCCTCCTCCTCATCCCACATGGGCATGGAGATGGAGTAGTGCAGGATCAGGGTCCAGATGAGGCCCAAGATCAGCTTCAGGTTCCCATCCACGATGGCCTTGCTGTCTGTGAGGGAAGAGAGGGGTGGTGTTGGGCAGCAGGGGGCCCACCCAAGTGTCCCCTGTGCACGTGTGCACACACACGGGCTTGCGTGTGGGGAGGGTGCACACACAGGGTGTCAGGTGGCTGACAGGCAGTGGAGAGCATGGCAGCACAGGGAACCCCATGGATGGAGAAGCCCCCAGAGGGGGTGTAGGTGGTTTCAGAGGGAAGAAAACTTTTTTTTGGGGGGATGAGTATAGTTAGGGGGTGTTGCTGGAAGCCCTGGGGCACAAGAGGAAGGACTGAAGACAGCTGCAGGCTGCAGACAGGGCCAGGGAAGGGGCCCTGGAGTGAGCAGGATGAGTGCTCTGTAGCAACGCAAGCAGGGCCCCAGGGGCCCGCCACTCATGTCCATGGGTTTCCAGGCAACAAGCAGTAGGAACAGCACAGCCCTAGTGGGCCTGGATGCCAGGGCCCCTGACTGGGGCTGAGGAAGGGGAAGAGGAAGGCTGGTGGGTGGGGCAGTTGGGAAATACAACTGCTGCCTCAGGGTGGGTTGCATGAGGCAAGGGAAGTGGAGGTGTTGGGCAAGGGTGGAGGGTGCAAGCCCCACCCCATACTTCCTTACTGTCCCCCCCCCCCCCCGCAGGACCAAGCTGGGAATCAGGCACGGTCCTGGCATAGGGGAGGGGCAGGGAGCCCAATGGAACCACCAGTTGGGCCAATGGGCCGTGAGTCACTGGGGCCCAGGAGGAGGATGAGCAGGGCACATTCTGGGGGACCCCTCGCCTAGCCCGAGGAGGAGGGCAGAGCCACTGAGGCTGGGTTGGACGCCCAGGGCCCCGCTTGAGAACTGGGGTAGCAGAGGCCATGGGTGGGGTCCTTGATCCCGCTGCCTCAGCAGAGCCCAACCGGCTGCTGCCTGCCCTCCTTGCCACCTAACAGGCTGCTGGGCTGTGGGCGGGCGGCCACCAAGCTAACCACAGGGGAAGTGGTTAGGGCGGGCACCCTGCACCCTGTCACCATGGGAACCCCTCTGGGCTGTGGGACCCACCCAAGGCCCTTGTGGGTCTTGGCTTCAAGGGGTGAGGGGCTGGGAGTGGGGCCCAGAGAAAGGCCAAGCTTTCTAAGAGCTCATCTTTGAAACCCCTGCCGTCTCCAACCCACCCCAAGCCCCAATCAAGAGAAAATACTTGTCTAGTGAGTCAACTCGGGGGTGGGGAGAAGGGAATGGATGCCACCAAAGGGCGATCAATGGCGGGCGGCCTCTGAGTCCCGTAGGCAGCACCCTGAGGACCAGCTGAACCACTCAGAGCAGAGTGGCCTCTCTGTCCCCAGACGGAGATTGGTCGGAGTCCTGCACCACTGGCTTGCACTGTCCCCAAAGGGTGGGAAAGTGGAGAGGGGGTTCAGGCTAGTGGTGACTGCAAGGTTCAGAGAAGACCAAAGGCACAGGACCAGCCAGGGCTTCCCACATCCCCAGAGTCCTGGGTCCGGCAGAAGAGCCCAATTGAGGCCCGAGGCCCACTGTGACCCAGGAGGGGACACACAAGGCCAAGCTCATCAGCCCTGGTGGGTCGGGCTGGGTCCGCCCCCTGGTCCATAGGAGGCAGGCCTAGGCCCTCCCCATCCCCCTCAGAAAAGAGAGAGGGAAGGGCCAGGCTTCATTGGGAGACTGCCTGGTTGGATGGCCCCGCCCCCTCCCACCCCCTTTCCCCAGCCCCTGGGCCAGCCTGCCCCCTCCCTCCCCTAATCACTGCTGCTTTCCAACATTTTTTTGCCTTATATGGCAAAGCTCTGGGAACTAGGCCTGCTCCAGCCAGCTCAAAAAAGAAGGGAGGAGGAGACCCCCCCTCAGACAGCTGGGGTGTGGCCCGCCTCCCCACATCCGGTTGCCCCCCCCCCAAGGCTCAGAGATGACTCAGCTTGGCTAGACACAGACTGGGACTGGGGGGTGGGCCTGAGCCTCCAAAGGCATTGCAGAGAAAGAGGTGAGGCCCTTGAGACCAGCCCTCTGAGTGGTTGGAGGCACCTGAATCTTGGTCTCTCACTTTCTCAGGCTCAGTATGGACCGCGTAGGGGCAAGGGGGCCAACTGAAGGACCCCTTTCAAGTCTGAAAAAAGTTCATATCCCTTCACTCTCTGTTGTACAATAGCCCCAAGCCACCAGTTCTGGTGCCTGTCCCAGGGTGGGTTCCACCTTAAGAGCCCAGGATGCTACAGTAGGCCCAGTCAATGCCAGCATCACCAGCCCAGTGACACGGACACTGGGCTGGCAGTGAGCCCAGCACGCTGGAGTACCTCCCAACCAACTCCTGCATTTGAGGTGCAGAACTGCCAAGTCCTACATAGAAACAAGAGTTTGGCCCAAGTTCAACAGTAATTCAGTGTCTCAGGAGACGACAAACCAGCTCCGTTCACTGGCTGACACCCAGACTCATTTCAGGTACTGTTTTGCTATCCATGCCCTTCTCTGGCCTCCTAAGTTCCCTGGCAGAGATCTCAAGTGGGGGTTAGAGCCATCTCTGAGGAGGGGGGCATCTTCCAAGACCAGAAAAGGCTGGGAGCCCTAAACAATGGAACCCGCAAACTCTAACTCCCTTGTTTAGGAACCACAGGCGAACCTGAAAGTCAGAAGGCCCTCTCCAAACTGCTGTAGGAGGTAGAGAAACCGGGCCTCCCGCTGCACAGGGATGGGACACTGGGCGCAGGGCCAGAGCCTGGCCAGTGCCCACCCTCCAAGCCCTCTCCCACAGCAAGCGAAGGGGCGGGGGCACGGCCTGCGGAGGATGTGAGCTCAGCCTGGGCGCAGGCCAGCCGGGGCGCGGCGGGCGGGGGCGCGTAGCGGTCCGCACAGCAGCGGGGCCAGCCTGCCAGCGCGCCTTTGTTCTCCAGGTCCAGCCCGCGCAGAGCCCCTCAGCCGGGGTTGGGGGAGGGGGCTGAGAAAGCACCATGACTCCGGGAGGGTAGCTGGGAGGGGTCTACCCAGGGAAGATGGAAGGATACACGGAGCCCTCCCCAACGCCGCCCTCGCCCTCGCCCTCCCAGTGCCACGGGGCGGGCACGCGCCCTCACCGATGGACACGAGCTTGATGCTCTCGCGGTCCAGGAACTCGAGCGCCACCGACACGTTCTCGAGCTGCATCTGGCGGAAGGTGGGCCTCTGGTTGTGCTTGCGGTGCATCTTTTTCTGACTGAGCACCTCGAGCAGAGCGATAAGCCGCAGCCCGTCACTCAGGTCCGTCTGCAGGTTGGCGATGCGCTTGCTCACGCATTTGAGGTGCTCATTGCACCAGCGCGTGAAGGTGTTCTGCTGGATTTTCTTCCACGGCGCATCCTCCGCCAGGTCCTTCTCGGTGGCCGGCATCTCGGCGTCTCGCGTGTCGTTACCGCCACCCGGAGCCGCGCCCGCCGCGCTCTGGCCCGCTCGGGAGTGGGAGCTACTCATTTTGAGGCGCGAGGAGCCGATGGGCGGTGCTGCAGCCTAGGCGAGGGGACGGCCCTTTAATTAAAGTCGCAGGCACTCCGGCGTGCAAGGGGCGATGCAGACAGCAGAGGTTGCGCTGTGGAGAGAGCGAGCCCTTTAAATGCGGACTGGGGGCGGGGTCACGATGGGGCGTGGTCATGGGTGGGGCTTTGCGGGCGGCCCGCCCCATCTCGCTCTTTGGAATGCCTCCCAAAGCCCCACCCCCTCCCGACCCCGGGAGTTTTGAGGCGAACCCCCCCTCACCCCCCTGTGCTCCGAAGAAGTTTTGTTGGACCCCAAATGGGGCAAGGACGGCCTCACGCCAGTGCTGCTGCAAACCCTGCAGCGAGGAAAGGCTGAGCAGCTTCTGGCCCTGGACCACCGGGTCTCGGTCTCCAGCGAGCATGCCATACAAGGGACTTTCCTTCCCCAAGGCCCCTAGGGCCTTAGCGATAGCTTGCCCTCCGTGAGTCATGTGGGCTCCGCCCCCTCACGGCAGCACAACCCTGACCCCACCCCCCGGAGCTCCAGTGTGGGGGTTCCCCAGCCACACCCTGTCCGGTGCCCTGGCAGCGGCCGGGAAGGGGCCGATCCTAAGGGTGAGTCCTTGGAGAGCACGGCCTGGGCCAGGCGCTGCTGCGAGCACGTGCCCCACATATGGCAAGTGGCTGCTGGCAGAGCCCGGACCCTACACTGCCTTCCAGGCTGCTCCCCAGACCCTCCGCTCCTGGCCGGGCATTGCGCTCTTCACAGCTCTGGCCTGTGCACCTGCGCCTGCAGGTCCTTACCGCTTCCCTCCCTCCCTGCTCCACCCGGGAGGAAACAGGGCACTGGGCCAGGAGGCTGCCAGCACTCCAGGAGCGACCAGTCTTGGAAGGGGCCCGGAGTGCCAATGGGCATTGGCAGAGGGCACCACAGGCTTTGGCAGGGGGCAGTGCGTACGTGTGATGTGAGCACAGACAGCGAGTGTCTGCCTGGGGTTGCTGTCCACCTGGGGCACTAGGGGTTTCCTCTCCTGTCTAACTGGTGCCAGAGCCCAGTGTGGTCCCAGAGGTGGCCAGGCAGGAGGCCAGGGGGCTCTTCCATTGACTCATGGCTTCCAATAAGGCTTGGCAGGCTCTGAGCACCTCGGTCTGGGTGGGCTTTAGTGCTGTGGCCATGCAGAGGGGCCCCTTTTGAGAATAGGGTGGGGACAGGGGACTGAGAGGGACAAACCAGAGAAGGCTGCTAAGGCCTGGACTGTGTCGCCAGGGCAATGGGGAACAACTCACTCAAAATTAATTTTCTAGTAGAAAACTCTGGCGACAGCGAGGAGGCTGCTGTGGGGGCATGGACACCAACAAGAGGCCTGTTGGAGACACTCGCTGCCACCCTGTTCAGTCAAGAGAAGCCTTCATCCCTAGAGTGGGCTTCCTCCTCCCAGTCCCATGTGCCTCCCTTCTCCAGTATGTTCCCTTCTTTAGGTCTCTGTCCCTCCTACGGGATTCTTAGGTTGAGCTGCAGACTCGCCATAATTAAGTTATCTGCTAAAGACCAGTGGGACAGCAAGCCCTGGTTCAGCCAGCATGTCATGTCCAAATATGGTTGACTCTTGCATGACTAAGTGCCTGCATGACCCACGGTGGGGCTATGGTCCCAGCGGGCACTTTCCCTACCCTCCAGCACGCTCACGTAGGGGCTACCTGTCACACGACTGGTTTTCCCCACTAATGGTGGTGGTAGAGACTCCAGCTGCCATTTCCCAATCTGAGGCCCACCTCCTGCGCACTCTCCCCTCTCCCGAGCACTTTCAACCACACCTGCACAAAACTCCACACCAGTGTCTTGTGAACTGGAGTGAAGGTGGGAGGGAGAGCTGTGAAGGGGGAACCCGGATGGACCCCTTCCTGCCAGGCTCCATGCAAGACATGCTAAGTTGTCCTCCAGCTCCCCCTGCCCCACTGGAGAGCAAGTTCCCAAGGACAGCATTACAGCAAGAATTGATTTTCTTTTCACTAAGTGCCGTCCAACTGGATTGTCTGTGTTCATTCCTTAATCTTCAGAGAACAGGGAAACTGAGTCAGAGTAACTGGCCAGCACTCGACTCTAACAGAAAGGTGGGCAGAAGCTAGGTGTCCTGGTTTCCAGCCCTAGGCTTTCCCTATTTGGGGGACACAGGGCTGGGGTGGGGGGGGCGGGGGATGTAGCGGGTTCTTGTCCCTAGGGGACATCTTATCACCACCAGATGGCGCCCCATCACAAAGCCCCCAGATCAGGCAGTCTTTGGAAGCCTAAATCCAGCTCTTTCATATTTTCCCTTATTTGGAGTAGATTCTTGGATGTTAGACACACTCCGCCCCCTACCTCCGCCCCCTACCCCCGCCCCCGGCCCTGAGACCCCAGGCCAGGCCCTCCCACTGGGGCGTTTCAGCCCGCCAAGAAAGCCTCAGAATGGCACAGTGGGAAGAGACGTGGGTTGCCCAGGTGCTGCAGGTGAGGGCACTCATTGTCCTGAGCCCCCACCTTAGCCATGGAGCCAGGAGCACGTGCAGGCGGGCCTGCCAACAGACTTCACCTACTTTTCCTGCACCTGGGAATCTGGGTATATTGCTGCTCACATCCTGGCTGGCAGGGAACATCCAGCTCAGAGCCAACCTGGGACAGAGCCCAGGGCCCAGCCCAGGAATCTGGCCTGTCTGAGGAGATCCTGCTTTCTGTACCTGGCTGAAGCCCTGCCCTGACCCCCATGGAGTGCAGCAGCCCCAGGCCAGCTCCCCTGTACCCAAGGCAGCTGGTGCCCTGAGGATTGGTGCCAGCGAAGAGCCCACTGTTGCCCTCCCAGGGGGCACACTGGCTGCCTAGTGTCCTTCCAGTTGGTCGATCCCCTTCAACCCACACTATTCCCTGCACTTGGGGCAGCTTGTGGGCACCCACACGGTTATGCAGTGGCCAGCGCATGGGCACCCACGTGAGCCCATATCCTGCCAGGAGCTCAGACACGCTCTTTCTCAGGGACGCCCGTGGCCTTGGGCTCCCATACTCCTGGGTACTGACACACAGCTTCGCGAGGATACTAGGGAAGGCAGCCTCTGGGCAGCGCACTCCCAGGAGCGGGGACGGGGGGGAGAGGGGGCGCCTCCACAGCCTTCACGCTCAGGCACCTCAGCTGCACTTGGCTTGGTCTTGGGCGCACGCCGGCGCCTGCGTTCTCGGGCTTCACCGCACGCCTTCTCCACCCCCCCGCCCCGAGTCCGTGAGCAGCGCGGTGACCATCCCGCGCGGAGGCCTCACCTGCTGTCCCTGCGGGCGGCCGTCAACCGCAGGGTGGCGCCCCGCTTGCCTGCGCGCCCGCAGCCGGCGCCTCGGGATTCCGCTGGCGTCCGCCGCGCTCCAGGAGCCTCTACGCGAATGGGCCGCCGCCGCCGCTTGCCTTCTTGTTGGCCGCACCCCCGCCCCGCGCCCGCCCTGCACCGGCCCGGCCCGGCCCGGCGAAAAAGCCTTAATTGGTAAAATCGCCCAGGAGCGGGGGAGGGGGGTTGGGGGGCGGGGGCGCGCCGTGAGCTCAAGCACCCAGGCTGCCTGGCGACGTGCCCCCCCCTCGATGAGCTCACCGCCCTTCGAGGACCGCACGGGTGATGGGGGGGGGGGGGGCTAGGTTCCTCTAAAGAGCCCGTGGGGTCTGCAGGGCTCACGTCTCAACACAGCCAGAAAGGCCACCTCCTCCAGGGAGCCACCCAGTCACGACCCCTGCCTTTGCCCCAACCCTGGACTGCCCAGCAAGTGGGATTCTGTCCTCTGGGGTGGAGGGGAACAACAGGCTTTGCAGGTATCCACTGAATACTTACCAGCCACAAGGTGCCAGCGGGGCAGGGAAGCCTGCTGAGGAGCAAGCAGCCCAGCTGCCACCGGTTGGGCCCCTGCTGAAGGGTACTGAGTTGTTAGGAGCAGGAGCAGGTGCAGTCCCGAAGCCTGAGAGCGTGCGGCGAGGAGCAGCCAGAAAGAGCCAAGTGTTTGTGAGCTGGGTGGGCACAGCCACGCCCTGCCAGGCTCCCTCTTCCTCTTCGCTGTGCCCATTTCCTCGTAGCTTCAGATTCAGCCTGTCACTTCCGAGGAAGGCCATATAAAGCGCTATCATTTTAACATTTTGCTACTTTTCATATCCTGAGCCAGGATGTGTGGGCGCGGGTACAGACTGACACCAAAAATTGAAACAAACATTTCACGAAACGACCCTCCCTTAGTGCCCATAGAGCACTTGGGTATTTTCTATTCTGTTCTACTTTATTAAAAGAAGGGGCCCAGCTGCCGTGGCTCAGGGGTTGAGCACTGACCCATGAACCAGGAGGTCACGGTCTGATTCCCAGTCAGGGCACGTGCCCGAGTTGCTGGCTCCATCGCCAGTGGGGAGTGTGCGAGAGGCAGCCAGTCAGTGACTCTCATCATCGATGTTTCTGTCTCTCCCTCTTCATTCCTCTCTGAATAAAAATATATTTTGAAAAGAGAATAAAAGAGAGGAAGGGAGGAAGGAGTAAAGGGAGAGGAAGGAAGAAGCTTGGTCGCACCTGCTAAATGAATTTGGTGATCTACAGTTTAACACGAATGGGAAGGCTTTGCTCACCCTCCAGACCTCCCTTGCCTAGACCCACGGTGGGATCTCCTAGCAGTGCCAGGGTTTCCACCTCTCACTGCTCGCTCTCCGGTGGGACCCCCCACCACGACCACTGGGGAGGGCGGTGGATTATCATCACTTGATAGATGAGTGGCCTGAGCCACTCATTGGGTGGGTGTGCTGCAGCTCAGGGCCACGGCTGTCCTTCAAGGAGGGAAACTTACCTACCACAGGTATTGCCAGGGTTACAACAGGTAAGGGGGCATGAAGGGGGCAGTGCCAAGTGGCTGGATCCCAGGGCCCCCTCTCTTTACAGTTCTGCCTCCCTCCCCCTCCACACATATCCCCTCCACACAGGCCGTTCTTCATACCCGCTGCTTCCAGGTCTGGGGGGAATGAAGGTTAGTCCAGCACCAGCTGTTTCCTGGGGTTCAAAAAATAATGCCATAAATGAAAGACCTTTCGCCTTGTGTTGAAGGTTTTGGAAAACCACTAGAATCAGCTTCATTCCTGCTGCCAAGGCAGGCTGACTCTCCAACTGGCCGTGCCAATGGCTCCCACATGCACCAATGGTTCCAGGATTGGAACACAAGGCATTCTTTGAGAGGCTTTTGGTTCGCTAACCATTCACTGTTTTAGTTTTTTAATATATTTTATGATTTTTTACAGAGAGGAAGGGAGAGGGATAGAGAGCTAGAAACATCGATGAGAGAAACATCGATCAGCTGCCTCCTGCACACCTACTGGGGATGTGCCTGCAACCAAGGTTCATGCCCTTGACGTGAATCGAACCTGGGACCCTTCAGTCCGCAGGCCGACACTCTATCCACTGAGCCAAACCGGTTAGGGCCATTCACTGTTTTATATTGTTGTGACCATCTTCCTTCCACACACACATTTTCACAATAATCACCGTCTTATGACGTTGGTTACTCTCTGAGCTGTTTCAAAGAATTCAAACACGGAGGGAAACCCAAAGGCTCTCTAACATCCTTGAAAAGTTAAGTTTTGTCCAGTGCTAAAGTATGAAGATTCTGATCTTATGGAAAACATGAAGAACTCAGGGAACGATCATGTCTTTGGACATAAATGCTGAGAAAAGTATTCATGTTGATACTATTTTTCCTTACAACTTTCAATCTGGCTGGAATTGCATGCTATACACAGGGGTCCTCAAACTTTTTAAACAGGGGGCCAGTTCACTGTCCCTCAGACCGTTGGAGGGCTGGACTACAGTTAAAAAAAAAAAAACTATGAACAAATTCCTATGCATACTGCACATATCTTATTTTGAAGTAAAAAAACAAGGCGGCAAAAGCACCCAGCGGGCTGGATAAATGTCCTCGGATAAATGTCCTTGGTGAGCCGCATGTGGCCCGCAGGCCATAGTTTGAGGACCGCTGCCAATATACTGCTTGGAAGCCATTCCCCAACCTTAAAGGAGCAACTGTCTTGTTTTTTGTTTGTTAATCCTCACCCCAGGATAGCCTTCCATTGATTTGTAGAGAGTGTGGAAGGGAGGGGGAGAGAGAGAGAGAGAGAGAGAGAGAGAGAGAGAGAGAGAGAGAGAGAGAGAGAGAAAGATGGATGTGAGAGAGA
>PVJC01021196.1:0-28481 GCA_004026665.1 Murina feae | reverse complement strand
TACAATTAATGCAAAATGACAACACTGGCAAATGTTGCAAGCAAGAAATACTTGGTGCTATAAGAGCCCAGGAGATGGAGGAACCTGGCCTAGATGGGGGTCAGGGGTCATGGTGCTGGAGCTGAGGTTAAAGAAGAGCTAATTAGCCGATGGGAGTGGGGCTGGCAGAAGAAAAGGCACACCAACCAGAGGGAACAGCCTGTGCAGAGGCTTGAGGACAGAGAGAACATGGTATCTGCAAGCGTGACACTGAGGCAGTGTGGCTGGAGCCCGAGGGCCAGGCGAGAGTGCGGGGAAGCAAGGCAAGAGCTGTGGGAGCCAGACCAGGTGCAGTAGGAGGGCTCTGGGTTCCAGGGGAGACCCAAAGGAAGGGCGGCTGATTGGGAGGTGGGAGTGGGAGGGGCATGAGAGCAGTCCCCGTGTAGTACCAGCCCTAGCCAGCAGAGGTCAGCACTGCACAGTGATAGGTTGCCGGTGAGAGGGAAGGAGGAAGTTGGTGAGCAGGTTTGCTTGAGGTTGCCTTATAACCCTTAACAATGACAACATGAGAGACAGACATGGTGACTTGTCAGGACAAGGGAAGACAGGAGAGAGAGGGCCTTCCCAGCGTGGCTGGAATCCACTGCTCAGCCTTGTGCATGTATAATGCACGCACTTACTAAAACAATTCCAGGGCTGTGGTGTGGCTGACAGAGGAGGAGCCTGGGGAGGGTAGAGATGGCCCCTGAAGGGTCGACTTGGAAAATCGATTTAGGTCTAGGAATATGGATTAAAAGAAGAATCAGATATAATAAAGTTTATCTAGCTCTTACAGCTCTAGAGCATTTTTCCATCCACCCCTCCTTTGTTGCTTACCTGGCCTATAGTAGATTCTCAGTAAATGTTGCGTCTCTGCTTTCTCCCCCTTTAAGGTAAGAAGTGAATGAATAATAATTATCAATTTGTTGATGAGGAAACTGTAACCCATGGAGGGGAAGGAATGCGCCCAATATCATACATCAAGTTAGTCTCAGAGGAGGGACCAGAAAGCAGCTTTCCTGGGCCACCCACACAGGGGTTGCCCGGGACTAGGGTCTGCTGCAGGGGCTTCAAGTGGCTTGGTCGTCCTCCTGTCCACAGATCCTCTACCGCCAGACCGTGGATGCCCTGCAGACACTGCTCAACGCTCTCTTTGTTGAGGACCCCACTCCTGCTGGGCTGAAGAGCATTTTGGAGGTGTGGGGAGCGGGGAGAGGAAGGGTGGAGGAGAAAGCAGAATTGGCTCAGGAGGGGGAGTGTGGGGGGCAGGGGGTGGGCGGGGGGGGGGTGGTTAGATCCAGAAGGAGTGATTTGGCTTCCGGATGTGATCTTGTGCCAGTGTCCTGCCTCCCTGTCGTTTACAGGCCTGTCCCAGACTCCTTCCCCTCCACCCTCTCCCTATCTCTCATACCCCTGCGGCAGTTCCCCCATATCTTCGCTGTCTCTATTGTTGCCCCGACTTTCTCTTTTATCCTCACAACTCTCCATCTTTCATCTCTCTCCTTCTCATTGGTCTTCCAGCCTCATTCTCAGCTTCTGAACCCATGAGTCCCTAAGCTTTAAGAAGAGGAGCCCTGTAGGGAGAGGTCTTTCTCTCTTCTTTCTTTCTTTCTTTTTTTTTAAATCCTCACTTGAGGCTATTTTTCCATTGATTTTTAGAGGAAGTGGAAGGAGAGGGAAAGAGAGGGAGAAATATCAGTGTGAGAGAAACACATCAATTGGTTGCCTCCTGCACTTGCCCCAACCAGGGCCCGGGCCGGGGAGGAGTCTGCATCTGTGGTGCATGCCCTTGACTGGAATTGAAGCTGGGACCCTTCGGTGCTCAGGCCGACGCTCTATCCACTGAGGCTCGGGCGGGGGTGGCCTTTCTGTCCTCCCCGGAAGCTGGTCGATGGAGGCTGGCGGTGGCTGTCGCTCTGAGCCTTGCCCTTGTCCTCGTAGCCCCTGGGGCCCTGGATGAACTCTGGAAAGGCCCATGAGCGAGCGCGCGCCGTGAACAGCAATGTCTCCTTGTTGAACCACACGCTTCTCACCCTGCCTTTCCTTGTGAGTGTCCCCTGGGAGGCGGGGGCCGCTCCTGGGGAAACCCTCCCCGGCTCTGAGGGTACCTGTGCCTCTGTCCAGAGATTCCCAGGCGACCCTTACCCCCCTCGGAGGGCTCTGCTCTCAGGGCAGGTGTTCCAGCTCCGTTCACCATGTGCGGTACGGCATGGCTGAACCTAGCAGACTCCGTCCCTAAGATTACAACGCAAACAGATGTCTTCGGGATTCCCCGCGCTGGGGCTTCTGCTGGGGAGACTCATCCTCCGCATCGGGGACCCTGAGGAGGACATTGGCCGGGAGGCTTTGGATGGCATCGCCGTCCTCTACACCATCCTGGAGCTCCAGAAACGTAAGCCTGGAGCACCTCTGAGCAAGGCTTCTGCGCAGGCGCCTGGCCAGGGACTTGGCTGGAGCGTTAGCTACAAGGCCCTGGTGGGAGATCGTGGAGACCAGCAAAGGGGCTGATGGGGTCTGCAGAGGCACAGACGGTCCCCGCAGGACCAGGGGACAAAGGCACACGCAAACGTGTTTTGATTTAAGCCATCCTTCTATCGAAGCTTTTCCTCACCCTCCCAAGTTTAACTGGTGACTCGTTTTCACGTTCCCATGGAACTGTATACACTCAGGCATGGTAGCCCTAATACCTGTTTCCTGGCCTGTCTTTCCCACTAGACTGTAACCCCCTTTGAGGGCAGGGCAAGGCTGTGTCTGGTTCACCACTGAATCCCCAAGGGCTAGCCATGGGCTGGCACATGGTGGGTGCTTAGCGACTATTTATTGGATGAACAGAATACAGATTCTATCTTAGGATCAGGAGTGTTAAAAACCTGCCGGTGGAGAACATCTCTGGATTCAGCTTCAGGCAGCTGGTGATGCGGTGTGGGCTGGCACAGGTGCCCAGACGGCACTGCACCTAGAGGTGCACAGTATCACCTGTTCCTTGCATCCTTGTCCTCGTAGACCCTGGGGCCCTAGAGGTGCACATAGTCCCAACATTGCCCCAAGCCAAGGGACCTTGGCATATTGTTTCAACTTCCCTGGCTCTGGAGGCAGAGTGACATAGGTACAAGATCAGCTCTAGCCCTTCCTAGCTATGTGACCTCGGTAAGTACTTCTCTCTCTAGGCCTAGATTTCCTCCCCCGTAAAAAAGGGTGCAATAGGATATAACTCGCAAGGGTTTTGAAAGCTTAAACAAGATCATATATGTAAAGAGGCCAGCTCAGGACCACACACAGACATTTGTCAAATGGTTTTGTTTTTCCCATGCCTACAAGGATGACCAGTTTCAGCCTTTTGGGATCTGTTTGGTATCTGCTTTCCTTGACCTCTAGCATTTGGGACAAAGATTTGGTCCCTGGGCGATGTCCCCTGCTGCCCAGGAACACGCAGACCTCCCGAGTGATGGGTGAAAGTGGTATAAGTCATGTTCATCATCAGCCTTAGGGGCGGGAATAGCATAGACCGAGTTAGTCCCGCATTGCTAGAGTTAGCAAACGAAAGGATAGGACACCCACTTAGCTGTGAGTTTCAGATAAACAGTGAATAATTTGATTGAACATATATTTGAGATATACTTTCACTAAAAATTATTTGTTTATCTGAAATTCAGGTTTCACTGGGTATCCTGTATTTTATCTGGCAACCCGAGGCAAAGCCCACTCTGTTAGATTCTCCAGGAGCAAAGTGGTTTGTCCAGTCCCCTTCCCCCTGTAGGAAGCAGCCAAGCTAGGATATGAACCTGCGTGTGCCTGATTCTAGGTCTCAAGCTCCTTCCCTTTACATACAACTCACACATGTGATCCATGCGGTCATTCCATCCTGACGGATGCTTCTTATGCCCATGTCTTGCCTATGCTGGGGGATCCAGGTAGGACCCAGACAAGGTCACAGAAGGACTCAGAAAATGCACCTGAAATATGTTTCCTTCAATAGAAAAAACAGAGCCATCATGTGCCAGAGACTCTTCTAGGCCCTGGGACACGGCAGTGAAGACCAATATAAAATTAATGAATTAAAGAATCCTCCCTGTTGAGCTTGCCTCCTTGTTGTCAGGAGACAATAAAAGAAAAAAGTAAAGCATGTAGTAAATTAGATGATGATAAATCCCAAAGAAAAAAAAGGCAGAAAGGGCGGAGGGGTTTGGGAATGCCAGGGGTAGGGTGATTGCCAATTAAAAGAAGTATTGCCACACCCCCACCAGAATGGCAAAAATGAAACAGTCAATACACATGCTGGTGAGACGCGGAGCCACGGGAACTCCGTGCACTGCGGGGGAGAGCACATGGTCTCCGCTGCGGAGAGCTGTCAGCATCCCCTGACACCTAGCAATTTCCCTCCTAGCCACCCCCCTAACAAATGTGTACATTTATTCACCAAAAGGCATGGACTAGACATACCGGAATGCTCACAGCAGCACGTTGCATAGTAGCTGGAAACAACCCAAATGTCCCTCAGAAGCGGAACAGATACATAAATTATAGTGTATTCATTCCATGGTAAACTGTGCAGCACTGAGACGAATGAGGCCATGCTGCTTACAATGGTGCCAATGAATCTCACCCACATGATGCTGGCGAAAGGCAGACATCAAAACTAACATATGGGTCCATTCATAGAAGTCCAGCAGCAAGGACGTCCAGCCTGTGGGTGAAAGCAGACCGTGGTTGCCGGGTGCCGAGGGGAGAGCGGACTGAAAAGGGCGCCAGAGGGGCTTCTGGGTGCTGATCACGTTCCGTTTCTTGCTCTCGGCCCAGTTAATGGCGAGGCTGCGCGTTTGGAAATGTATTAAACTGGTGCCATGGTGTATGCACTTCCTCCATTTATGTTTAACAAAACGCTCGAAAGGCGGGGTGGTCGGGCCTCACTGAGCAGGCGTCTTCTTGCAGGAGCCAGAGATAAGAGGGAGACCAACCAGAAGGAGCTGTACGAGAGCAACAAGCGGTTCCTGGGGCCCTACAACCCTGCCAGTCCGTGCCAGAACATTCTGCGTGTCATTGCGGTACTGCCGGCTGCCCCCTGCCCTGGGCCTTCCCGGGGGTGCGGGAGAAGGGCAGCGCCCATGCCCAATGCCTTCCCCACCCCTCCCATCTTTCCAGGTTCGAGTCCCCTCTACAGGAAGCCTGCCCTGACCCCTCTGGCCTGTGCCACAGCACATGGGCCATGTTGCCCCTGTTTTGCAGCTCCTCCCTGCTGACCTGCCTGGCGCATTTGTGCATTTGTGTACGGCTCATTCGGGGGCTGTCCATGTGTGCCTGCATCCCTGCGCCTTTGTTTCAGGAGTTCGGAGACTTCCTGGGGCCCCAGCAGGTGAAGGACCTGTTGCTAGCCGCCCTGGAAGGGCTGAGAGGCGGCTCAGAGGCAGAGGCTCGGGGGAGAGACTCGGGGGAGATGATGCAGCTGGCCTCGGAGGTGACGCTCAGCTCAGTGCTGGAGTGGTACCGGCACAGGGCACTGGAGGTGGTAAGGCCCTGGGATCAGGGGCTGGGTAGGGAGACCCCTACAGGGCCCGCTCATTCCTCAGGCAGAGCAGGGTGGTGGTGGCTGAGTTCTAGGTGCTCTCAACTCAGAGCGAGAAAAAACTGACCACTGCGGTGTCGGGTGGAGGTGGGCAGTGAAGACAAAGGGGCTCATTTTCAGGGAAGGAGCAGGCATCTGCGCTCCCCATTTCTCTCCTGTGCGCCCCGCTCCCCTCTCACTCTATCCTGTCACTCCTCTCCTCCTCCATCTCCCTGCCCCCACGCCTCCCCTTGCTTCCCACGGGTCTCCACCTGCTCTTGGCGCCGGCCACTGTGCTGCAGATCCCGGAAATCACGCAGGCCATCTACATGCAGCTGAGCCACATCCAGGAGCCTCGGGCCCGCGAGGTGGCCCTGCTGCCCATCTCTCTCCTGGCCAGCTCGTTTATGACCGAGGTCGTCGTGGCCCTGCTCATGTGCCCCCTCCCACTGGACAGGTACCTAGTAAGGGGGGCTTGTCAGCCACTACATCTCAGAGGGTCAAAGCAGCTCTCCCCCTTCCCCACCCCTGTGGTCTGGGACTCTCCTTCTGCCCAGAGGAGCCCCTTGCCCTTCCAGCCGGCTCTCTTCTGTGACCTGCGGTGCTATGACAGCCAGGAAGCAACTCCTAAGCACTGCGAGCTGTCTGTGCTCAGCGTTGATAGTGCAATAACCCCATTCTACAGATCAGGAAACTAAGGCTCAGGGGAAGTTTTTCTTTTCAATATTTTTATTGACTTCAGAAAAGAAGGATGAGAGAGAGAGAGAGATGGAGAGAGAGAGAGAAAGGAACTTCAGTGATGAGAGAGAATCATTGATCAGCTGCCTCCTGCACAGCACCTACTGGGGACTGAGTCCATAAACCAGCCACGTGCCCCGACTGGGAATCGAGCCGTGACCTCCTGATTCAGGGGTCGATGCTCAACCACCGAGCGGTGCCAGCCAGGCAGGAAGTTTGTGAGGCAGCAATAGAGTGAGGACCTAAACGCAGATCCGACCAACTCCAAGCCCAGAGCTCTGTGATGACGCCAGAGAAAGGAATCCTGGGAGACAGCTGCTGTGCGGGCTTGGCACCTGCCTGTCCCCTCTGGGCTGTTTCCCCCACAGGCAAAAGGAGGAAGCAAGCCCTGCATTCCCATTCCAGACGAGTGGAGCGATCGCGTGGTCGTGACACGTAATGCAGCCGGCTGTGCTGAGCTCGTGCAGGGTCCCGGCCTGTGCAGGAGGACGCACCGGGCTCTCAGCCTCCAGGGAGCAGGTGGCCTGATGGGCAGAGAGGACTGAGGTGGCCTGATGGGGCCAGACGTGAGCTGGTAGGCAGGAGACACCGCCCTGACGGCTCCAGCCGCTCAGCCCAGAAGCTCCCACCCTTGGAATGGCTACAACAAGGCAGAGAGAGTGTGGTCCACCTCTTCAGCTGTTTGGTCGAGAATGAATGTGGAAGAACTGCGCGGAGCTATGCAAACAGGGGGTGCTTCTAAGGGAGACTCGGCGTCGTTCATAGGAACCGAAGGCATCTGGGGTGCGGGCTGCGCGACACGGGCCTATTCTCCCACCTGCAAGAAGCATACCCTTCCGACTGCGCTGCCCACCAGAGGGTTTCTTCCCAGAGCCACTAACCGTTCTGACTCACCAGGCCTCCAGGGCCACACTTGACATAGAGTCGCTCAGGATACAGGAGGGGCAGTGTCAGGGGCTCCCCTCTGCAGGACACCATGCAGCAGCCCCTGAAGCCACCAGACAGAGCTGGAACAACGTCTAAGGAGGCCCTTGCTCTC
The DNA here is from genome assembly GCA_004026665.1 of Murina feae. NCBI lineage: Eukaryota > Metazoa > Chordata > Mammalia > Chiroptera > Vespertilionidae > Murina > Murina feae. The sequence continues at coordinate 21,147 of PVJC01021196.1, read as the reverse complement.
AGGCGCCAGCCCGCACTCGTATGAGCCCGAGAGTGAGGGACTCCTTACATTTTGTGCCCCAGACACTTCACTGTCCTCACTTCACTCTTGGCCTTGGGTCTAAGAGTTGGTCTCTTGGGCCTCTCAGGTGAAAGGTGCAGGAGCCGCCCTGGCTTAAATGTCTCTGGCCTCACAGGGACTAGTATTTCTTACAACAAATAACTCATAGACTTGCTTCCAGGGTCCCCACGGGGACAAATCCAGACACAAGAGACCCTGCACCCCAGGAAGCTCAACGCCACGGCGTCCCCATTGGTTCTTAGAGTTAATTTACAGTTCCTCCCGGCCCAGATGCAATTTACCAACTGGGTCATTTTTGCCATAAGCATTGGTGCCTAGCAACATAGTTGGCATGCTGTGTTTATCAGGTTTCCAGGGGAACAGAGCTGGAAAGTTAACGGAAGGTTCAAACCTCATGCAGAGGCACTGGCCTCTCAATGCTTTCAAGTCCCCAGGACAGGCGTGTCCGCAGGCTGGGCCGCCTGCACAGATGCCTTCCCCTGCCTGGTGGGCTGCCCGCTAAGGGACAGGAGTGGGGCTCCTTGATGTGATGTGGCAAATGCAGGCTCCAGGCCCCAAAGGGCATCGACTGTGGAGACCATCAGACCTGGTCACTTCTTGACAAGACAGCTCCTTAGCTGTGTAATCTTGGACTGGCGAGCTCACCTCTCTGAGCCTCAACTCTGCATCTGTGAAATGGGAATAGCAACCCACCCTGAGGTCGTCGTGAGAATTCAGTGACTTCGAATGGCTTAGTATCTTGTTCACACCTGTAGCCCTAGAAATTTGCTTAGTGCCTGGCAGACAGCAAATGCTCAGTATTTGCTGGAGTAATAATCTGCATGTAAAGCACCTGGCGTAATACCTAGGCAATCGGATTTTCTATCACTATTGGCCCCTGCTTCACAGGGAGTGTTTTCTGGATCATTCCATTTGCTGGCATGCTCACGGACACCACTGGGAGGCCAGGCGGGCATCCTGCCCTGGTCCTCACTAAACATCCCACCCCTGACCTCCCAGCAATGGAGCAGAGATGTGGAGGCAGCTGATACTGGGCAAGCCCAGCTGTGATGTCCGAGAACTCCTGGACCTGCTCCTGACCAGCCTGAAGGAGAAGCCCATCACCAAGAAGAGCAGGGCCTCCATGGTGCCCCTAGCGGTGAGACCTGCCTGCCTGCCCCTGCCCCGCCCCTCCCACCCCTGCTGGGCTTAACACACCTGCATCTCGTGCCCTGCGCTGCTAGCAGCTAGTCGTGTGGCCCAGGGCAAGCCTCTGCCTCTGGGCTCTTGATTACAACCCACTGATGACAATGGCACTGCCACTCAGTCCCATCAGCCTCTGGGGTAGTGAACATGGGGTAGTGACCGTGATGGCAGACCTGTGTTTGCTGTTACTTTTGTGTGGCCTGAGCAAGTCACTGTACCTCTCTGAGGCTCAGTCTCTGCATCTATAAATGGAAAGGAGAGCATGTCTCTCGCAGGGTGGTTGTGAAGATTAACTCATTCCTCATTTGGTGACACAAAACACTTACACTCTCCGTGCTGCCGGGCTCAGAGCTCAGCCCTAGGAATACAGAGGGAATGGGCTCTGACTGCAAGAGGGTCGCTGGCTCGGGAGGCAGCTTCTCTCTGCCTCTCTCCCTGCTGCCCTGGCCTCAGGCAGCGGGGGAATACCCCTGCTCTCTCCCTGCTCCCACTCCTGCCCCTGCCATCTGTACTGCGGCCAAAAGATCCCTGAGACATGCACAGCTGCTCTTCTCAACCTCCTCATTGGTCTCCCATTGCCCTGGAGAGGAACACAGTGCTCCCACCCATGCTGCAGGCCCCACACCCCTCACTGACATCACCACTCTCCATGCTCCTAGCTCGCCCCAGCCTCATGGTCTTGACCAGAATGTCATACATGCTGTGCTACCTCTGTCACAAAGCCTTTGCTCATGTCGTTTCCTCTGCCTAGACTACTCTCCACCAAGTTAACATCTATTCATTCCCTCAGCTCTCAACTCAGGCATCACCTCCTCAGGGAAGCCCTCCCCTGACAAGATTAAATCTGTGCACATATATTTTGCATCACAGACTTTATCTTGGGAGCATTTACCCCAGTTGATATTTGACAGTAGTTAGAGGGGGTCATTTGATTAATCTGTGAGGTGCATGAAGATGGATACCTGAGCCTGTTTTGCTCACCATGATATCTCCAATGTCTAACGCGCCTGGCACATAGTAGACATTAAAAAATTTTAAACTGATATACTCAACAAATATTTATTGAGCACCTACTATGTGCCATGCACACTCATAAGCTCTGGGAATACAGCAAAGAGCCAGACATTCTGATGGAGGAAAGCAAATAAACCCGGGGAATGGAGGAGTGGGTGGCATTATCCTTTACAAAGAAAGATACTCCTGCTCAGCAGTATAGTCTATGTCTTGCCCAAGGTCACACAGCCAGGGAGCAGTGGTGCCAGGACCCACACCCAGATCTCCTACCTCCAACCCTGTGCTTCGCCTGACCTCTTTGCCGCTCCCCACAGCACAGAGTTCTATGAACAGGCACTAGCACCCATGCCTTCCCTGCCCTGGGCATGTACCGCTCCTCCTCCTGTCAGTGTGTGTTAGTCTCTTCTTCAGTCGGTCATTCATGCTGCTTGTTCAACCAGCATGGTAGAGATAGCCTGGACTAATTTATAATATGCATATTCTAATTGGCTTTTTTTTTTTTTTAGAGAGAGAAAGAGAGGAAGGGAAAGGAGAGAAAGATAGAAACATCAACTGGCTGCCTCCTGCTAGCCCCCTACTGGTTCTCGAGCCTGCATGTGCCCAGACCAGGAATCGAACCAGTGACCTCTTGGTGTATGGGTCAACGTTCAACCGCTGGGCCACACTGGTCTGGAGGGACGAATTTTGATATTGTGGTATTGCTAAACCATTTGAGCAGGATTAAGCCAAGAGCAGAGCCCTGTGGCACATCACTAGCGACTTTTCTTACACCACAGGCTGTTTTATCTAAATACAGTCATTGGTTTGGGGGCTGCTGGAAAGTGTAAAGGCTTGGAGCCCAGGAGGCTTGTCTTAGCTCTGCCACTGCCTGTGTATTTAACCTTGGTCAGTCACTCCCCCCTCTTTATCCTCCATGTTTGCGTCTGTCTGTAAAATGGGTGGTAATAACTCCTGCCCGACTAGCTTGCTGTTGAGAGTGAGGTGGTGTATGTGAAGGGTTTTTGTAAGCTGTCAATTACAATAAGTGCCACTTACTGTTCTCACCCAGCCCACATTATGTCTTTTATTTCCACGGGAACAAGCCATGGGCTTTGGTGGCACAGACTTCAACCATTTCTTTAGAAAGCATTCTCCCTTCTCCTCCATTCAATTCCCACCACACCTGTTAAGCTGCTGGAAGTGGCCTCACTTTATGGAGGATGAATCTGAGGCCTCAAGAGGGGCAGGGAGTGGTGGAACCAGAATGAGCTATCAGGTCTCAGGACCCCAGCCCATCACCGGCCCCTTCCCACTGCACTCCGTCTGCAAGTTAGAGGACTTGGTGGGCGGAGTGTGAGGGGTGGGGCTGAGTGTGAGGGGTGGGGCTGAGTGTGAGGGGTGGGGCTGAGTGTGAGGGGTGGGGCTGAGTGTGAGGGGTGGGCCCAGTGTTTGGGGTGGGCCCAGACCAGGACCAGAGAGGACTGGTAGGTGAAGTTGGGAGGTGGGTGCAAATCGGGTGCTTGGGAGGCTGGTGGGCCAAATGCCAACAAAGCCAGGTACCTGGGGCATGGGAGGGCTGGTGTGGGGGCAGGAGGGTGGGAGGTGGGTTTGGAGTGAGAGAGTCCAGGACTGGTCCTCCCTGATTCTGCTCAAGGCTGGGGCCTGTTTGGCTGCCGGCTATATGGAGAGGCCGAGCGGCAGTTTAAGGGCTCAAAGCAGAGTCAGCTGGTGCCCCTCTCCGTCTGTGTGCCTGTTCCAAAGAGGAAGAGGCAGGGCCGCTGCAGCTTTATCTCAAACCCTGGGCTCACGGCCCAGCTCTGCCCACAAGCGGGTGACCTTGGGCAAGCCCCGTCCCCCATCCAGCTTGTCTCCTCACTGACAGTGCCATGGGCACTCCACCTCCCAGAGATGGGTGGGCTCCCTCCACCAGGATCCTCCAGGGTGTGAACAGCTAGAGGCAGCTCTTGTTGCCCTGGTGCAGGGCTCCCCCAGGGAGCCGGGAGCCGGGTGGGGCTGGAGCGGATCTGAGCCAGCGTAGAGCACAGAGCCAGGTGTGACCAAGAGAGGCGGTGCATCCCCTGCCAGGGATGCCGAGGCAATGGGCAGGACGTCCCACCAGCCTCCCCTCTGCCCTCAGGCAGCCAGCGGCCTGTGCGAGCTCCTGTCGGTGAACAGCTGCCTGGGCCGTGTGAGGCGCATCTACCCCCAGCTGCTCCTGGCCCTGCTCATTCAGGTCCATTACCACATCGGCCTCAACCTGCCTCACCGCCCCTCTCCCCAGCCTGCCCACAAGGACGCCAAGAAGAACGCACAGTCCTCCGTCTTCGAACCCGTGCGGTATGCCCCTACTGTGGGGAGGGCCATGCAGCAAGGGCCCTGCTGAAGGCCTTAGGGCGCCCGAGCAACAGGCATTAGCTGTGGGACTGGAAGAGAAAACAGAAGCACACTTTTGTGAAAGGCAGAAATTTGCCCAGACTCTGCTCAGGGCTGGGCCCCAGGAGAACCGCCCCCCGCCCCCCGGGGCTCATCGCGCCATTCTCCTCTCTCCCCAGGGGGTGTTCGCTGTATTAGGTTTGTGTCTGTGACCCAACCATCGGGTTTTAAATTATTAATCGGAATAGGTAATATACGCACATAGTAACAATCTCCAAAGACATTACCAGTGAGCTTCCTTTCCGCCCCTTCCCAGTTACCCTCCCCAGGAGGACAGAGTTCTCCCTTGCCCTCCCAGAGGTGTGTGTGCAGAGATAAGTTTATTTCTCTATTTTTACACCAATGGGGCTGTGAACCTCACCCAGCTGTACATTTCTACTGTTAGCATATGCTATATTGGAGATCATTACATATGCAGCTGCTCATTTAGAAAATAGATATTTGTCTTGGTTTCAGAGAGGAAGGGAGAGAGAGAGTAGATAGAAACAGCAATGATGAGAAAGCATCATTGATCAGCTGCGTCCTGCAGGCCCCCTACGGGGGATCGAGCCGCGACCCGGGCATGTGCCCTTGACCAGAATCGAACCTGGGACCCTTCAGTCCACAGGTTAACCCTCTAGCCACTGAACCAAACCGGCCAGGGCACTGCTCATTATTTTTAACAGCTACATAATATTCCTGTGTAAAAAATTTCAATGTACCACTATTTATTTCACCAGGGTCCTCTTTTTTTGTTTAATTTTAAAAATTGATCTCAGAGAGGAAGGGAGAGGTAGAGAGAGATGGAAACATCAGCGATGAGAGAGAATCATTGATTAGCTGCCTCCTGCATCCCTCACCCCTACTGGGGACTGAGCCTGTAACCCGGGCATGTGCCCTGACTGGGAATTAAACTGTGACCTCCTGCTTCATAGATCGACGCTCCACCACTGAGCCACACTGCCTGCGCAGGGTCCTCTTGATTTAGGCCCATTGCAACTGCAGACAATGCTGCGGCAGTTTGCTTGCCCACGTGTCTGTGAGCACACGTGCGGCTGCCTCTGCAGGAGGAACTCCTGGCAGGGAATGGCTGCCCAGGGGGTTCCTGCATCTGAATATTAAGGTGGAGCAGGAAAGGCGGGGGAAAGAGTTCTGGGCTGTGCAGGGATGGAAGCAGAATTGGGGTTCGAACACCAGATTTGCCAAGCTGCTGCCCACACAGGGCACCGCCTCCAGGAGTGTGCGAGTGTCTATTTCCTCCCACTTTGCCAGCACAGTGTAGTAGAAAACATTTTCATCTTTGACAATCTGAAAACTGGGAAAAATGGTATTTTGCTGTAATTATAGTTTGCAAGTGGCTCATTCTGTTTCAGTTAAAGGTGCTAATGCTTGAAATGGGAGATATAACCTTCCTTCTCCAACAAAAATGTATAAATCTCAGCTTAGCCATTCAGCCAGTGCTGGGAGTTTCGGGGGTGAGGGAGGGGTGGGTGGGAGAGTTGGGAGGGTGGGCCCTGGGCTCTTAAGGTGGACAACGCCTGGGGCCTGCCTGCCTCTGTCCCTTCGTGTGTGTGTGTGTGTGTGTGTGTGTGTGCATGTAACTTCACACTCGGAGGCCGTTGCTGGTGTGGCTGTCACTGAGCACGTGTTACAAAGCTTTAGCTTTGCATGATTCAGCTTTGGAAGTTGCATGATTCTGAATGCCCTGGGTTCCGAAGCTTGAATTTTCACACCGGACTAATATTCATTACAAAACCAAAAATGTGAAAATTGAGCCAATTACCTGAGTTCCAAAATATTTGATGCTTTGTTTTGAATCATGAGAACCACCAGCTCCCAGTATCATTTGAGGTGTGTCCACACAACTGCATCATAAACTCTCTTTTCTATAATCCTCACCAGAGGATATTTTGTCCATTGATTTCTAGAGAGCATGAAAGGGAGAGAGGAGGGGCAGAGAGTGAGAGAAAAGTCAATGATGTGAGAACATCGATTGGTTGCCTCCCAAAGCTCGCCCTGACCTGGGCTGGAGAACTGCAAGTTACATGCCTTTGACCAGCAATCCAACCCGTGACCCTTCGTTCCGTGGGCTGACGCTTTAACCACTGACCAAACCAGCCAGGGCGCATAATAAACTCTTAAAGCAAGGGTTTGGGTCTCTGGAAAAGACTTTTAAATGTAAACTTCATTCCACATATTGTCATTTTTTTAATTTTAATAAAGATTTATATACACACATACACACATGTAGATGTATATATATCCATACACACACACACATAAACATATATACACACACACATACTAGTACATATACATATATGCACATACACACTTTATATCTGTGAGCACCCAGTGCTGTGCTGGGCGCACAGTAGGACGACTCCCTGGCAGTGCCCTCCAAGCTCTTCCAGGGGCTTCAAAAGCACAGAGGCCAGGGCCCAGCCTGGTCAGTCCGCAGGTTGAACAAGCTCTCCAGGTCCTGTTGTGCATCTAGGTTTGGGACTCACTACTTCAGTGTCCCAATCAGATGCAGGACTCGTGGTTGGACAGGAGACTGTGTCCAAATGAGCAGACAGGACTGCCCCACAGAGCACCACCCAGCCATGGGCTTGACAGGGGTGGAGGGCGAGCATGAGGTCGGGCTGGAAGGCAGGAAGCCCCAGCTCTGACCTCTCCGCCCACGGATGAAGCCCCCGGGGAAAAGGGAGGGCAAAGCACCCGCTCAAAGGGAGGGAAGTTTTGCTTCTGTTTTCTCTTGCTCTCAAAGCTAATGACTGTTTGTACAAAAGCCACTCTTGTGGATACACTGAGCACGCTCGCCAACAAGTGGCATGGCAGAGAGAGGCTCCTCTGGCTGACATGGGAGCTGCCCGTGGAAGAGGCCGGGGTGGAGGGAGGCCCAGCCTGCCGGGAGCGGGGCGCCATGAGGTCTCAGCCCCCTTGTCTTGGCAGCTGGGTGGTCAAAGTGGTGAAAACCCTGCTGCTGAAGATGGGCTGCTCATATGAGGCCACCTTTCTGGATGACCAGGGCGGCTGGGAGCTCATGGGGCAGGCGGAGAGCCACCACCGAGGCGTGTCCCTGCTGGCCAGGTGAGGCCGGGGCGCCGGGCAGGGGTCGGAGGGAGGGGAGAGCTGCGGCTCCTTCAGACAGACAGACAGACAGACATGGGTTTGCGTCTCTCTGGCAAACCAGCCCCTCAGTCCACCACTTCTTCTCTAAACCAGGAGAGCACCGTCTGCCTGGCAGGTAGATGGCACAGAGGTGAGGGACGGCACGTGCTCTGCGGAGGCAACGAGGCTCCCTCGGGCCTGGCATCGCAGGGCACCGAGGGTTTAGGAAGCCCTCATCTCACTGCCCTATGATTAGCTCCCACACGAATGCAGGAAGGATGGGGTCGTCAGGTAGTTCGGAGTGTGGCCTGGGAGTTGGTTTGCCTGCATCTGAACCACCCCCCCTTGCCATTCCAGCTGTGACCCGGGCAAGTCACGTCCCTGTCTGTGTCTCAGTTTTCCCTCCATTAGTGTGGAAGTAATAACAGGACCCACACCAAGATTTGGGGGGAGGATTAAACAAAGTACTTGGAACAGCACCTGGCATGTGGTAAGAGCTCAACACAGGTTAGCTTTTACTATCCTCCTGCTGACTGGGGTGGGGGGTGGGGCAGGAATGACTAATGCAGGGGAGGATGCCAGAGAGGGACAGTTATGTACCCAAAGTCACACAGCCAGGGAGTGGCAGAGCCGGGAAATGACCTGCTGACCACACACAGCCTCCCCTGGGGTCAATGATGTGACCCCTGTGGGAACAGCCTGTCCCTCAACCCTGCACCAAGTGCCCGGAATGGTGCTCTCCCTGGGCCTCAGGACACAACACATTCATTGAGCTGCTGATATGCTCAAGTCGGCATGCAAAGGGCTGTGTGTATGTGGGCTATTCCGTTCAATTCTCACCATGACTGATGAAATAGCACTATTATTATCCCAGTGCTACCCAGGGGGAAACTGAGTCACAGAGAAGTTAAGTGGTGGGGCCAGGATTTGAACCCAGGCTGCCTCATGCCAGACACTGCAGCTGCCACGCTCTCTGACTCCCTGGTGAATGGAGCGTAGAGCAGGGGCCTTGGACTTGAGTGAGCCGCACAGCCATTCACAGGGCTTGTTGACACGCTGATTGCTGGGCCACGCCCCCAGAGTTTCCGATTCAGCCCACGTGGAATGGGGCTCGAGAATGTGCACTTCCAAGTTCCCAGGGGCCACACTTTGAGAACCACTGACTTAGTACAAGAAACAAGACAGCTGAAGTGGAGCGGCTTGGGTTGGGGCTCCAGCCCCGCATGTCCCCAGCACTGTGACCCTGGAGCCTGTGTCTCCTTATCTGTGAAAACGGGATATAATGGGAATCTGCCTCGAAGCTTCAGGGTGAGGGGCAAATGCAGCCACATGGGAACGCATCGGGCTGCTGCCTGGCGCTCAGTGGGCAGCCCTCACACTCTGTCCTGCTGTGTCCTCCTGAACTGGTCCTGGGCAGTCGGGAGTCCTGAGCCTGTCTTACTGATTTGCCCTGTGCTACTACTAGGCAAGTCACGTTCCCACTCGAAGCCTCAGTTTCCCCACCTGTGAAAACAAAGCTGTTAACCTAGACGGCCTCTGAGATCCTGTCCAGGTGGGGAATCTTGGGAGCACAGGACCCAGGTGGCCTGGCCTTGTCCATAGTTTTGAAGGTCATGGCCAGACCCCCACCAGCCAGTCTCCCTGGGGCTGGAGAGCCTGAGGGACTGCCCCTCTGCCCCCAACCCCAGGGCCATGGTGCAGTACTCCTGCCAGGAGCGGTGCCGCATCCTCTACCTGCTCATCCCGCTCCTGGAGCAAGGCGATGAGAAGCACAAGATCACGGCCACCGCCTTCTTCGTGGAGGTACCAACCAGGCACTGGGTGCCGGTGGGGCTGCTCCCAGGCCTCCCCCCGGGCCTAGGCCTCAGTTCACATTACTGGTCTTTCTCCTGTGCAAACTATGCTTCACCATTTATAGTTTTTCTTGTGTGTGTGTGAGTATGATTTCTCTTGAATAGGATGAGCTCCCTCTTCCCTCCTCACCTCCTCTCTCCACTCCACCCCATTCCACTCTGCTCAGACCCCCCCTTAGTGCCCCAGGCAACCACCATCCTTTGCTGGACATGTCCATGCTCCAGGCACCCGATTGGAGATGCAAATACACATTTGACTCTGCCCTGCTCTCAGTGGATTCTTGGTGCCTGGGCACACGGGAAGCAATGACCACCCTCCCTCAGCTCTTCCAGATGGAGCAGGTGCGGCGGATCCCTGAGGAGTACTCCTTGGGGCGGATGGCAGAAGGCCTGAACCACCACAACCCCATCATGAAGGTGCTGTGCATCCAAGGCCTGGTCATCCTGGCCCGCAAGACGGAGAAGGTGAGCCGAGGGCAGAGGAGGGCCCGGCCCAGCCCGGCTCAGGGCGGGAGGGAGGATGGAGCTGGCCATCGTCCGTTCTCAGATGCCAGTGCTGGAATCAGAGCCCGTTTCTGTCCCATCTGGAAAACCAGCTGCCCAGCAGTCAAATGGATGGCTCTTAGTTACCTGAATGCTTTATTCTTCCTGACATAGTTTCTAATCCACGCTTTTCACAACAATCTTCAAGGCAGTGTGTGCAAGAGGGGCCGGGCATGGCAGTAACTACTCTGGTTTTACAGAATAAAGGTCAGGATTGCTGGGGAATCCTTAGCATTTTTTAAAGCGCTCTGTTTTTTCCTACCACTCGCTGTTGCAGCTCAGGATGTATGTAGCAGGAGGAAGTGACAGGATGTAGATTCGCAAAGTAAACTAACAACACAAGGAAGGAAGCAGACAGCAAAGGGCATCAGGTGTCCAGGCCAGGAGGGAGCCAGCAAGGCCAAAGAAGGCTCTGGGGAGAGCAGAGCTTGAGTGAGGCCACCCAGGCCGGTGGGCTGGCATAGCAAAGCCTGGACGCAGGATTTGTTCCACCAAGTTCTTCTCTGTGAATCAGGGGCTGGTCTCCTACCCATTAGCCCAGGTAGGAGCTCTATCCCGATGCTCCTGCCCCCCAGACCACCAAGGTGCAGGCCCTCCTGCCCTCCATGGTGAAGGGCCTGAAGAGCATGGACGGACTGCTGGTGATGGAGGCGGGCCACAACCTCAAGACCATCTTTAAGGGGCAGGACCGGAAGCTGAATGACAGCTCGGTCTATGTGGAATTGCTGCAGATCCTGCTGCCACACTTCAGTGACGTAAGGAGCCCCACCGGAGTAGGTGGTGGGAAGTGGGAAGTGAGAGGTGGGAGGGGTGGGGGTCGGCATATAGTGGGCAGTTCTTTACTACCCTGTGGGCGGCAATACCCCATGGCCCACACGACCTGGGCAGGGCCAAGTCATTCCAACCTGTCTTTTTGCAATGGGTGTGCATAGAGGAAGGTCCTTTCCTAATTGGTTCTCACAGAGGGCTGGTCATCCTGGCCCGCAAGACTGAGAAGGTGTAGAAAGGTCCTTTTCTAATTGGTTCTCCCCAGAGACTTGCTTCATTGCTATTGCTGCACCTACAGGGGGTGCATTTTTATCCGTTCTGGCAGAGGGGGGCGTTTTTCTACTTGGCACTTAGGCACCTTTTAGATGAGCAGGAATTCTTGCTGGGAAGAGCCAGTGGAGCTCCAGATTTAGGCTCCAGTGAGGGGGAGGCCAGCCCCAGGCCACCGCCATCGGTGGCCTCTGCTAGTCTCTGTCTCCTGCGCCTGGAAGGCCGCTTGGAATGAGTGGAAAAAAGGTTGTGGTGCCTCCATGAGGGGCTCAGAGGCCCAGGCGGCCTCCTGGAGAAGGGGACGCACCTGAGCCTCCGTGTCTGTCCCAGGCACGAGAGGATGTGCGCTCCTCCTGCATCAACCTGTACGGCAAGGTGGTCCAGAAGCTGCGGGCACCCTGCACGCCTGCCATGGAGCAGCAGCTGGTCTGCACCTTGGTGCCCCTGCTGCTGACCATGCAAGAGGGCAACACCAAGGTGGGCCAGGTGAGTGCGCAGGCACCAGGCCCTGCGGGCGCGTCTCCCTCTGAGGAAGTGAATCCAGAATCACCGACCATCTACCGTGGGGAGCCCATTTTCCGAGCGCACTCATGTCAGGATTCCTCTTGCAAACAACCAGCCTCCTCGTACATTTCAGATGGGAATTGGTTTTCCAAAATCCAATTGTCACACAGTCTCTCCTGGGACGCTTTCTGGCTGTCTGTCCTGGGATGCCGCATCTCTGACATTCTCTTCCTGTTGGTCCCAGTACTGTGTGAAGACCCTGTTCCGCTGCTCTTGCTTCATGGCTTGGGAATTGCCCAAAAGAGCTTACAGCCGGAAGCCGTGGGACAGCCAGCAGCAGGCGGTGACCAAAATTTGCAACTACCTTGTGAGTGCTTCCGACACTACTGTGGTTCCTTAGGAGTATGTTGGATGTGGGCAACTCTTTTTCCTTCTTTCTTTACACATCCCAACTGGCAATTCCACTGCCACCCATGAGTTGCTGGTTCCCGCATGTCCATCTCCGTCCCTGGCTCATCTCCTCCCTCCTAGTGTTCGCCTTCCAGTGGCCTGTCAGACACCTCCGGCTCAGCCCCCTGCACTGCCAGCTCAGCATCTCTCTCCTGGCCTCCCCATTTCACTCCTGCTCGGTCCCTCTAGAATCATCCTAGACTCCTTCATCTCCCTCACCCTCCACGTTGGATCGATCTTAAGTAACCGGAATACCCCTGAGTCTGTTTTTCCCTCCCCATCCCCAGTCCTTGCCTTTAGCTCAGTGGTGGATGTCCCTTGGCTGGGACAGGGGTCCAGCCACCCAGTGGGTCTCCCAGCCTTTAACCGCATCTTCTGCAATCCATTCCCCGCCCGCGCCAGCAGGGTGGTCTGGTTAGAACATGCGGGTGTTGACCCTCTGGAAGGGCCTCCTTGGCTCCTGTTTCACTGTCTGTGACCAGCTCTGCTCGACATGCCCTGCAGGGGAGAAACAGGTATCAGTCACTACAGCACAAGGTCAAAGTGCCGTGACAAAGTGTGCAGGACGCTGCAGAAGCATCAAGGGTGGTGGGATTGGCTCCGCCTGAGGGCTGAGGAAGCTGCAGGCAGGTGGTGGCTCCTGGGCTGAGCCTCAAGGCACAAATGGGAATTCATCCCACGAAGAAGAGGGAAGGGCCTGTGACGCCCTGGCCTGGGGCACAAGGTGCAGGTGGGTGGAGGCCGGGCGAAGTTGAGGCCGAGGAGGAACTTGATCAGGAAGGCTTTGCAGCCAGGCCCGGGAGGTTATTCCCTGATGTGCGGCTTGTCCACAGAGGAGCGGTCAGATCAGACGTCCTTCATCTCCCGCAACAGCCTCTGAGCAGGATGCCTGCCCCCAGTTTCCACTTGGTCAGACTCACCCTGAACTGTCGGACAATTTTGCCCCCAACACTGATTTGCTTTTGTCCCATCAGGCAGGAAAGCTGGCTGCCTATTTCCTAATGCCTGAGGAAGCCCTGTTCCTGTCTCGTTTTCAAGGGCTTTTAAGACCCTCTTCACACTCCAGTTTATTCCCAACTGCTCTGCAATGGAACGCTTCCCCCTGGTCAGACCTGTCTCCTTATCCATCATGTCCCTCTTGTGCCACGTGCATCCTCACCTCTGGCTGGACTTGCATTTTAGAACTTCCCTCCCAGCTGCAGCAGCGGGGCGGGCGGGAGAGGGTGAACTGAAGTGACTGTGTAATCAGCTAAGAGACGATGAGGCTGGCCTCTGGGGGCTCGGGCAGGGATATCAGGAGGCAAAGGGCTGGGCTTGGCTGTCCTATAGTCGCCACTCTTGGCACGGGGAGGAGTGGATGAAGTCAGTGTGAGGGCTCAGCGCTCTCGGGGTTCTCTTGTCCAGGTGAACACCCACCGAGACAGCGCCCTCACATTTCTCAGCCAGAGCCTCGAGTACTCCAAGAATTCCCGGGCCTGCCTCCGCAAGTCCTCGGCCCTGTTCATAGGTAACCTGCCCTGGCTCCTCCCCACGGTCTGCACAGTCTCCTGTTCTTTTGGCGCCTGGGTGGATGCTCCCCTTGGGTCTGAGGGTTGGCCAGCAGATAGTCATGGTGCAAATCAGAAAAGTCTTCTCTCCTCTAAGATCAGTGCCTGGGAAGTGGGCCACAGGCTGCTTTCAGCCTGCGGTCCTTGTGCAGGCCGCAACCCGCAACTGTGGCACCTGCTGCTTCCCGCCTGCCTGGGCTGAGGCCCAGCAGGAGGGTCACGTGGCACAGTGGGACAGCGAAGTTAAAGCTCAGCTCCTCGATCCCCTTTCTGACCTCAGCTTTCTCATCTGTGAGTTGGGGATCAACTCCTGTGTCAGATGGAGAATTTTTCTTTTTAATGTGAAGCCTGGCTCGTCAAGGTGCTCACTCAATGTGAGTCACCATCACTCTCCTATTTCCCACCATCCTGACTGCCTGTGTGGGGAAAACAAATAGCAGATTCCCCTCACCCAGAATCCCCCACAGGCCCCTCCTGCTGACACGCTGGGTACTGTCTCCTCCAGCTAGCTATTCCCCTGCCCCGCCCCCAAATAACCACACACCCTTCGCCCCCCAAATAACCACACACCCTTCGCCCAGGACCAGGACCAGAACCTGCTGCAGAGAAGCCTGGGGAGGAGGTTGCTTCCAGGCCCCACCTTGTAAAGCAATGTTTCCTTGAGTTTCCTGAATTCATTCGCAGTTTTGCACCCATCCCCTCATCCATGAATCCCTTCGGCTGTTCATTTAGCAAATGGTGGCTGACCCTCTACTCTGTGTCAGCCACTTGGCTTAGTTTAGAGGAACAAAGAAGCCTCAGGCGGCGATGCTTATGGCAGAGGCCTGGTAAAGCGATTGGCGATGGGACAGAGGAGCCATGCCCAGGATTGGGGAAGCCCTCAGGAGGTTTCTCACATGGAGTGACATTAATTCCTAAATCTTGTTCCGAATTAATCACTTTTTAAAATGTTGGTGTCTAACTCCTGGGCCTCTCCTCTGCCCGCAGACAGCCCCCAGTGTGGGCAGCGATCCCAGCCTCTGGGTGACCAATCTTTGGGGAGACTCTGAAGAAAGTCATGCGCACTTTCTCTAGGAAGAGGCACACGCACACAGTTGTGCACATGCTTTAGGATCCTCAGAAACTGCCCAGCCCTCCCCTCCCCCGTGGATTGAAGAGACCCCTGGTCTGGCGGGAGATTCCTAAGTCCCATGTGAGATACACACGGCATATACAGAGAGACTCACAGGGCCTGTGGGGACCCCAAGCGGTGCTTCACTTAGCTTGCGGGCAGGGGCAGGAAGGACTTCCTAGGGGAGCAACTCTGTTGAGCTGAATATTCAAGGACAAACAGGAATTAGCTAGAAGGACCATGGAGTCACCGAGACCCAGGACAGCACCCCATCCCAGGGCCTTCCACGCGGAACAGGCCATGCAAGGACCTGCTGGCACTTTGGGAGCCAGGCATGCAGCTGGGAGCAGGGGAGAGGGAACACCATGGCTGAGGAGCTGGGTCTCCGCCCCTCCAAGGGCCCTGCCAACTGCCTGCCTGGAAGGGATGCCAGGCACTCAGTGTCTTTCATGTTACTGTGGCTCAAATGCCCTAAACAAGGGGCAGCTGAGGCAGCACCGCCCCAAGTCTCAGATGAGGACACTGTAAGGTGACCAGATGTCCCGCCAAAAGCAGGACAGTCCCGATTTTTAACAGTTTGTCCTGCGTCCCGCAGCATTTTAAAAAAGTCCCGATTACTCTTTGTAATACTTTAAGTAAAAATAATAAAAAAAGACCTCCCCCCCCCTTTTAATGGTGTACTGCTTTAAACCTGGTCGCCTTACACTAAGGGCCCATCTGACTCAGGGAGCCCCTGGGGCTGCCCCTCAGAATCGGCTACAGCCCACGTCCTGCCCCTGCCCCTGCCCCCATGCCATCCCCGCCCTGCGAGCCTGCCACCTCTCCCATGGCCCCTCCTGGGGACTCTGTCCAGGGTCAAAATGAAGTTCGCCTTTGTGTCCTCATTCGTGGGCTGGAGAAGAGTGGGAAGAGCTTCTCTGAGGAGGTCTGGCCCAAGGGAGGGACGGGGGCGGGTCAGAGCAGGAGGTGGATTGCTCACCTCTTGCTTGGATTATACTCAAGGGTCCCTGGTCCCCTGCATGGACAGCATAATCACGGAAGATCATCTGAATGAAGTTAAAGCCGGTGAGTTGTACCCTGGGTTGGTGAGATTTCAGGGGCCAGAGAGAGAATGAGGAGGCTCACAATGGGTCAGAGGAAAGGGAAGGGATGGGACCAAGGCAAGAGTCCTCAGCTCAGTTCAGCCGTGTTAGTCTTCATGCACGTGAGTATAGGTTAGGTACCATGCAGTCACCAAGACATCACCCCATCCTACAGGAGCTTATCGTCTGGGAACCCAGGCTCAGAAAACCAGACCATAAACCACTTAGCTCAGGGCAAGTAGTTCAACTTTTAAAATATATATATATATATATATTTTATTGATTTCTTATAGAGAGGAAGGGACAGGGATAGAGAGTTAGAAACATCGATGAGAGAGAAACCTCAATCAGCTGCCTCCTGCACACCCCCTACTGGGGATGTGCCCACAACCAAGGTACATGCCCTTGACCAGAATTGAATCTGGGACCCTTCAGTCCACAGGCCAATGCTCTATCCACTGAGCCAAACCAGTTAGGGCAGTAGTTCAACTCTTAAGGGGGCAAGACTACTTTTGTAACTGGGAAAGCCAATGGGAGAGCTGAAGGTAGGCTGGGGCAGTCCAAGAAGGCTTCCTGGAGGAAGCACAGCTTGCTTCAGCCTTTGACGTGTAAACAATTTGAGGAGCCAGGAGACACGTAAGATGACGGGAGGCTGAGCCCAGGGTGCCTAAGCCAACGCGTGGAAGTGAGAAGGAAGGATGAGGTGTGAGACCCGTGTGGAGACCTGGTCTTAACAAGTGGCCTCTCTCCTTCCCATGACTCAGCTCTGGAAAGCTTGAGACACGACCCAGAAGCATCGGTGTGCATCTGTGCAGCCCAAGCCCAGGACAACCTTCTGGCCAGGTGCTGGCGGACCTCCTGGCCAGTGCCACACGGGGACCTGTGGGTGTGCGACCCAGCCTCCACACACCGCTGGAGCTCCAGCTGCGAGAACCTGCCCACATCCCACCAGCCACGCTCCTGGATCAGGCAGGCCCTGGGCTCCTGGACCATGTCCTTGAAGCAGTGATGTCCCTGAGCCCAGCCCTCCTCAGGGCAGGCCCTGGCCCCAGCCATGTTCACTATAAATGCCACGTGCTGACCTCTCACCCCCGAGTGTTTCCTTGTGGGAGATGCCCCAGGCTCTGGAGCAGTCATTGCTCCACACAACAAATCTGTGACAGGAGCATGGCCTTCGTCACTGACTCGGTCGACATTTATGGACACGCCTAGGCTGTTTGTCCACATGTTATAAGTGGGGAAGTTGAGGCTCAGAGAGGTGAAGTGGCTTCCTCAAGGTCACACAGTAAGTTTGCTGGGTGTTTCAGTTTCCCTTCCCCCACTGGGAGAGCTTAAGTACAAAAGGAGATGATGACGTGGGTATTTTTTGAGGGAGGAAAAGAACAGCCTCTTCTCACCTCGTGACATCATGTGCAACCCAGAACCCTAATCTCTCAGACCCACCCTTGGGTCTTCCCCCAGAGCTTGGTCACATTCATTTGGGCAGCATTTACTAGTATTGAGCAGCTAACCTGGGCCATGCCTGCTCTGGGTACCAGAGAGACAGACATGAAGGAGACCCAGCCCAGCCCTGGGGCAGCCTGTGGTCTGATGCGGTGGTTCCCCACAGCAGGATGATTTCTGAGCCCTGGGAATGTTTGGCAGCATCTTGAGACATTTTTGGTTTCTACAACTTGGGGAAGGAGATGCTGTTGGTATTGTGGGTAGGGGCCAGGGATGCTGCTAAACATCCTCCAATGCACAGGACAGCCCCCATGGGGAAGAGTTATTCATCCCAGTTGTCAAAAGCGCTGGGGTCGAGAAGCTCCAGTCTGACAGAAGTATGAGAGACACACAGCCACCAATAGCCCAGCAGGTGCTGAAGGGAAGTGTGGAGCTGTGGGACCCAGAGGAGATATATAGACCAGCTTGGGGTTGGGTGTCAGGGAAGGCTTCCCAGAGACAACGCCTCCTCCAGGGGGTTTGGAAAGATGCCTGTATGGTAGATGCATATGGAGAACAGGGTACAGAGGGCCAAGGCCCCAGGGCAGATACATAGGTGCAGCAAAACCCAGTGGCGGGAAGAGGAGGGCAAGGGTTGGTCCTTGTGGCCTTGGAGGCTGGGCTAGGGAGGGAGACCTCACCAGGAGAGCGGTGGGAAGGCGTGATGGGGAGGCAAGAGGCAAGCAGGGGAGACACGGAGATTTCTGCTTTGGAAAGCTCCCTCCTCCTGGGGGTTCAGGAATCCCCAGGCACTGCTGGTGGGAGGGAGATGAGTGCAGACATTCGGAACAGGAATCTGTCTTCAGCCACGTTGTTTATACCCATGACCCTGAATGTGCAGTGCTTAGCATGGCCAGGGGTGAACCTGAGGGGGGGTGGGCGGTGAAGGATTAAAGAAGACAGACAAGACAATAAAGCTGGTACTAGGTGGGACACCAGTCTTAGAGGGAGAAACAGTGCCACAGCCTGCAAGCCAGGTCTTTATTTTATAGCCAGATTCCAGGAGGCAAAGTAAGGGCGTGGTCAAGATGTTGACAATGTTCTTGTGGGTTTCGAATTTACTTAATGACATGCACCTGAACTCTATCAAGCTTTGTTTAGGCAGCACTTGGGGCACCTCCGGCAGCCCACATCACTCAGCCACCTGGGACCTCAGGTTCGGACCATAAGGTAAAGCTTACCCTCCAAGCTGGGACCTGCACGTGGCTTTGCCACGAGAGGAACATGCCCTCTCATTAGTTCGAGGCTTGAACCTGTCCAAACGCTGTAGCCACTCTCCACACCTGAAAGTCTACACAGGCACACATCTCAGGGAACTCTCCCACAGGTCCATAAGGAGTCATGGTGAGGGAGCGCTCTCTGCGGTGCCTGCAAGAGGAGGACCTGGGCCTCCATCCTCAGGGAGTGAATGGGCGCCATGGAGTCGAGCCCCACAGAGCAGATGAGGTGAGGGTACGTATAGCGCCATGGGCAGGACCTAAAACCCAGTGCTGAGTGGAAAAAGCATATTAAAAATGTATGCACAAGAGTTGCATTTTGCAAGAACACATACAAACTGAAAATACACATTATAACACATGAGAGTGGTGCGAGGGGCTGAGGCATAAAAGGGAATGATGGGGGAAAAGGAGTGGCAGAAAGCTCACACTACGTGGAACGAAAGGGTGGGCAGCAGGTGAGGGGAGTTGTGTGGACAAGAGCACAGGCAGGGAGACTTGGCCGGAGGCTTCGGAGAAGAAGGTCGGGGTGCTGGGCTGCAGTGTGGGATGAGGAGGGTGAGCAGGCCTGTGTGAGATTCAGGATAGAGAATTTTCAGAAGCTGGTGGTTGATGAAGGAAGGGGAGGAAGAGCAAGGTACTCAGGTTTCTGGGTGGATGACTGGGTCAGCGGTGTCCCCGCACTGAGTGATCCCTCGTAGCAGGAGCAGGTTTGTGGAGGGGTGAGTTCAGGCTGGACCTGGTGAGCTTGATGAGCTTGTGTGCCATGCTAGTGGAGACATCCACCAGGTGGCTGCCTGCACAGGGGTGGAGCTCCACAGAGGATCTGAGATGGAAACAGACCTGAGACTCCTCTTTGTACAGGGGTGAGGTGAGATCCCCGGGGTGAGTGTAGAGTGGGAAGAGACATAAGCCCGAGGAGCACCTACATTTAAGCTCCTGCTTCGGATAAGGAACCCATGAAGTTGACCACACAATCACCCTCCACTAAATGGTAGACCAAGGCCATCAGGATACTGGGCTAAAGAGCAGGAAACGGGATGGTTCTTTCCCACGGCCAAGAGTGTTCACAAGCATGGCCTCCTTGGAGTTTCATAGCAGCTATGGGGAGGGTAGACTGGTTTCATTGCCTATAGTCAACATATGAGGACAGGGCTCAGTCGGTGGGCCTTGTCCAAGGTCAAAAAGGGAATCAAAGTGTGAGTCCCAGAGGTCTCCTCTCCAGGCCTCAGCCCTTTCCTCCCAGAGATACTGCTGCTTTCATTGGCTAGAACTCAGGTTTGGGTGTGGCCTTGACAGATGACAGCGGCCATATTCCAGATCTAGGTGGCCCCGAAGCTCAACAGAAGCTAATAGGCTCAGTTACTGGCCGAAGCCCCACAGTGGTCTTGAATCAGAAGGGTCACAGAGCACTGGGAAAGTCACTTCTCTGAGTCTCCCCTACTATCACCTTGGTTTTATAGGAATCATTTAAAAGTGGAAGCAAAAGGACTACTTAGTAGGCTCTGCATTCGAGAAGGGAAAAGATAATGAAAAGGTCAAGGATGGGAACGGTAGTGAGGGAGCAAGCTGGAGGAGGTGGTATGGAAAATATTTGGGTTTGGGGGAAAGGGACCAGGTGTGCTGCATGTGGGCAAGTTGGAAGGGAAAGACACAGTCATCCTTAACCCTGCTGCTTCTCGCATCCTCCACTACTGGTTTTAGATCTCGTCTCTCCCCTGGTCTCTGACAGTCTCAGTCTCGTAACCCAGCCTCCCCTATCAATCTTTCACCTGGCAACCCAGGCCTTCCTGAGACGAATTTGCCCTTAGGTCTTTTCCGTGGCTCACTATCCTCTGCGGAATGAAGGCCAATGTGCCATCAGGCCCTCTGGCCCTCTCCCACCTTGCTGGCCTTACGCTCCCAGTATCCAGTATGCTGGCTGCTGTATACCTCCATGCCTCTCTGCATTTGGGCTCCCAGCTTTCCCTCCAACCTCCACCCATCTGCAGAAACCTTCCTCATCTCTGCATCACCTCCTCTGTGAAACCTCCCCGAAACTCCGTTCCCAGAAAGGAGACCTGGCCCTGAGTGGGTCTGCCTCGGGTTGGTCTGTGGTTTGTGGCTTCTTGACTTCATGCAGGAAAGATTTCACAGTCCAAGTCCAAGTGACTTTGACAGTACAGTATGTTTATTAAAGCTGGGGATGGTGAAACAAGGGAGGGCCTAGGATAGAAGCAGCAACAGAAGAGAGAGCCGAGGCTTCCTAGGAACATTATAGGAAAGAAATGAACCTAGGTGGGCTGCTTTGCCTCACTGGAAAGTCAGAGGAAAGGTGGCCTTAGAGACAGGTTAGGGGGTTAGCCCGGGACAAGCTGCTGCTGCCCCATTGCTCCTCGGGTTGCAATCTCGTGGGTTCCTTAGTCTTTAGGAGATGCGTGTCCTGAAAGAAGAAGAGGGAAAAGGGAAAGCTGCAGGTGTGCTCCTGGGAGAGAGAGCCTGTGCTGGGTCCTCTGTTTTTAGGATTTTTAAAGCCTGGGAATTTAGTAAACAAAAAAGTGAACAGCCGGCGCGGTG
>PVJC01021195.1:0-28427 GCA_004026665.1 Murina feae | reverse complement strand
GATAATATTTTTTGCTTGCTTTCACTAGTCTCATATTAGTTAAAGACATTTGACCTAGGGAATTGTCAATGTATAAAAGAATTTGTTATACGGGTTTCAAAAACCATATTTTGTTTTGCATATCTAATGAAGTGAAAGCAAGAGACTTTTGTCCTTCTGTCAGCATAACAAGCTTCTTAATATTTTTTAATCCCTCACACATTGACTATAAAATAGTTATTTATAAGTAAAGAACACACTATCCCAAATGACCACAATTTGAAATGCTAATATAATTTCCTAATGTATAAGAACAGATACTTTAGTGTTGGAAAGGGCTATCTCTGAATTGGTAACTTATGGTGGACAAGCCTCAGTTTCCATATGCCATAATATACATGCCACTTCATGCAGTTTTAATGAATATTAATGATAAGATGCACATGCAGGACATAGTAAATACTTACTAAATGTTAGTGAAGAAGAATCCTGCCATCAATAAAGCAGGAGGTTTCTTGCCTTTAAAAAAAAATCATCTCCTGAGGATAAGTTTTATTGATTTTAGAGAGAGAGATGAGAGAAACATCGATGGAATGCCTCCCATAAGCTCCCTGATCTGGATTGAACCTGCAACGTAGGTATGTGCCCTGAGTGGGAACGGAACGTGAAACCTGAAGGTGTACAGGACAACACTCCAACCAAATGAACCATCTGGCCAGGGCAATTTTCTTATTAGTGGTGGTGACTTTGATAACTGCATTGAGATGGTGTCTGCCACACTCCCATTGTAATTTAAACTTCTCCCCTTTGAAATGAATAAGTAGTTTATTGGGAAGAATTTTGATACCTAGTTTATTCAATGGTTTATAATTTATTACTACTACTGATCTCAGTTATCAGAGTTAATAACTAAAGAATATTTGAGTATATATATATTGATAACTACTGCATCAATATGGTTTACTTATTACAGCAAAAATTTTCTCCAGGAGAGGTAAACTATTAAATAACTATAAACTATTAAATAACTTCCTTTGGAGAAATTCCTTTGCTTGTTTTAAGAAATCTCTTAAAATTTTACCTGGAATCAACAGTTTAGTTAATGTCTTGTTTAAGACCCTTGTCTTGTTATTTCCCTCAATCCTAAACTATTTAAACTAAACCAGTAAATTGTAAACTTTCCCCAATCCAATCAGATCTCTACCTTAAAAAATAATTCTGTTAATCCCTGCGCCCAGATCACAAAATCTTATTAATAGCTCACTTCCTTTAAATATCTGTCAAGATGGTGTTCTTCCATATTGCATAAATTAAAATAAATTTAATTTTGACTTATTAATAGTCTGCTGACATATTGGGTATGTCCACCTGCATACACACATGTATATCCACTTTTAAACCTATTTTAATTTCTCTAATTACATGTCTATATCTCTATTTCTATCTCTATCTATCTATCTCTATCTCTGTCTGTCTCTGTCTCTGTCTCTATCAATATCTATCTATTTGTACATATATTTAAATCTATATGTGTAGCCTGGCTGGTGTTGCTCGGTGGTTCAGCATCGACCCATGAACCAGAAGGTCATGGTTCAATTCTCAGTCAGACACATGCCTGAATTGCAGGCTCAGTCCCCAGTAAGGGGAGTGCAGGAAACATCTGATTAATGATTTTTCCTCATCATTGGTTTTTCTCGCTCCCTCTCCCTTCTTCTCTTTGAAATGAGTAAAAATTAGTTAAATATTCAAATGTGTTGTTGAAAACAGACTGAGATATTTACAGACAGAAATGGTTAATTGTCATCAGTTTATAATCAAAGAACTGGAAATTTCAAATAACTATAATACATTCTACTCTATTTTTGAAAGAAAGATATTTTATAATGACAAGCAAATAAGTCAACACATATATTGTATACAAAGGACCATTCAAGTTAGGACAGAGGCCCAGTGCCCATCGTCTTCTATGGGACAACAGACCCCACATTGATGCTGATGGCCCTGAGTACAGGAGAAGTAATAGCATGTTAGGATGCTTACTATGTGCTGGCCATTGAATTATGTACTTTACATAAATGTCCTCATTAATCTCTACCACCTTAAGAGGCATGTTTAATACTTTTTAATTTGTTTTAACTAGATGAAGACACTTTTTTAAAAGCCGAATAATCTAATTTCACACAGCAAGTAGAGAAAAAGCCAGAATATCAGTAAAACTGAGTGATCTGATCTCAATCTACTTCTTTTATAATTCTGAGCAAAGGAAGATTACCTTTTGGTGTAGTTTATTGGTAATTACCTCCTTTTCATTGTTTTTGAAAGAGTGTGAATCCTATTACGTATTATAAATGAACTAATATATAAACTTTCTAAGTACATGTGAGCTTAATATGTAATGAGAACAAAAAATTGTCATCTGTGTGCTTAAAATGAAATTGTTTGGGAATAATAACCTCATATCACAGGAGCACACTGCCCATTTTCTTGCCAGTGTATAATTTCATGTCCCCAGCATGGACAGAAGAGTAAGCATCAAGAAATGACAGACAGTATGCACGTGAAGATTTTTCTCCTGGTGATCCATCTCTCATTGTTGTTCTTAATTTTTTAGGGAAAAATAAAATCTTCCTTGATAAAGCTAAAAAAATATTCATATGTGTAATTATGTGCACATATTTATAAAATCATAATAGAACATGCAAGTTCCTCAGGAGTTTGAAGTTGAAGTATTCTAACCAAATCACTGGGTTAGAAATAACTCTTATATCAAAGTTCTATATCCACTAGGGAAAATTAAGCACAGATGACCTATTTTTTGTAGGTTCATTTGATACCAACACAACAGAAACACTTTGTCAAGCAAAGGAGACTTATGTAATAACACATATTTCACTGTTTAATTTTCATATTAAACTATTTCAAAGAACATTAAATGATTAAAAATGAATATACATTAAATATATATGACTGCACATTTTAAATGGTACATATACTGTATAGAATATATAAAATATCCTATAAATCAAGAGGTAATATGCAAATTGACCATCACTCCAACACACAAGATGGCCACCTCCATGTGGACACAAGATGGCCACCACGATATGGCCTGTAGGGGAGGGCAGTTGTGGGCAATCAGGCAAGCAGAGGAGGGCAGTTGGAGATGACAAGGCCTATAGGGGAGGGGAGTTGGGGGTGACCAGGCCTGCAGGGGAGGGCAGTTAGGGGTGACCAGACCAGCAGAAGGGGGGAAGTTAGGGGCAATTGGGCCAGCAAGAGAGCAGTTAGGCATCAATCAGGCTGACAGGGGAGTAGTTAGGGGGTGATCAGGCTGGCAGGCAGAAGAGGTTAGGGGCAATTAGTCAGGCAGGCAGGCAAGCAGTTGGGAGCCAGCAGTCCTGGATTGTGAGAGGGATCCTAGACTGGAGAGGGTGCAGGCTGAGCTGAAGGGAACACACACTCCTTGTGCATGAATTTCATGCACTGGTCCTCTACTATAAATATAGCATCTACAAATTATTTATTTGTGCACCTATTTATTTAATGTGTGCTAATATATTTAACTAGGGGCCCGGTGCACAAAAATGTGTGCACTCGGGTGGTCCCTCAGCCCAATCTGTGCCCTCTCACAGTCTGGGACCCCTCTGAGGATGTCCACTTGCTGGCGTGCCTGGTCAGCCTGGGTGAGGGGCTGATGGCTGTTTGCAGGCTGGCCAAGCCCCCCAGTGTGGAACCTCACCCCATTGGGGTGTGGCCAGCCTGGATGCAGGTCTGAGGGCCGTTTTCAGGCTTTCAGGCTGCCCATAGCTCCCATTGACCCAATGTCCCAGCAAGGTTGGCTGGAAGCAGGTTTCTGGGGTTTATTTATCTTCTATAATTGATACACTGTTCCTTTAAGCCAAGGCCTAGGCAGGTAACGAAGCCTCCTGTCTGCTTCAGCTCGATGGCTTCTATAATTAAAACAATGTTACAAGTACATTGTTGCCTGGAGCTGAGAGAAGCCCAGGCGGCTAGCAAACAGTTTTACTCCTGCCGCAATGGAAGCTGCCTGTTTACTTAGCTCTGTGACTGCCTACCTCCATCTTGGCTGGGTTAATTTGCATACAGTCACTCTTATTGGCTGGTGGGTGTGGCTTAGGCATCCCGAAGAAATGGTCAATTTCAATATTATGCTTTTATTAGAATAGATTATTATTTGTGCTAGTATATTTACTTATTATTTACTTTGCTTTTCTTAGGTCAAATAATGTTCTATTTTGCAGACAAGGAAATTAAGCTATTGCTTACTATCTGACTCATGCCTAGGAAATTACACAATTAGCAAAATTATCTAGGTCAATTGCATTCTTTTTAATCATGGTATAATCTACTGTAATAAAAGTATAATATTGAAATTGACCGTTTCTTCGGAGTGCCTAAGCCATGCCCACCAGCCAATCAGAGCGACTGTATGCAAATTAGCCCATCCAAGATGGCAGAGGCCACAGCCACAGGAGAAGCTGTGCACCATGGCCCAGCAGGGCAGATGGAAGACTTCTGCCCTGGGATCCAGGCCGCAGCTGCAAGCGGGAGAAGCGAGACCACACTGAGGTCCAGGGGAGACAGAAGCTGTGCCATTGGCAGATCCCCAAATGGAGGGGTGGATGGTCCAGAGGTAGAGGTGCTCCTGCTTTGCAGCTGCAGTTCCGGGCTACATGAGCAGCTGCCACCTGGCTGGGGCAGAGCCCTGAGCTGGGAGTTAATGCCCCCTCCCCATGGAAGCTTTAATGAGGGAAGGAGGGCTGCTCCCTCTCTCTCACACACACACACACACCCTTCAGGGCCTGTCCTCTTGCTGGCTCCATTTTCTCTGCCACAGGGGCAGGGGTCTCCTGTGAGAGGCCCCGGTCTCCCTTCAGAGCTGGGGTGAACCCCCAGGGGAGCCAGGAGATGGAGAGATAGGCAGGGGGCAGGGCAGAGGGAGCAGCAGCCCTAGAGACTTTGGGGGGAAGTAACCAGGTGGGGGAGGAGTAGGACAGGATGGAGGGAAGAACTTTATAAAAAAGTCAGTGGACAGCAGAGTTAAAAAAAGAGGATGTATGAGGGAACTGTAGGGCCTATAATGAAAACCAAGCATAGTTGTATACTGGGGACAGATTTTAAAAGTAGAAGTCAGAAAAGAAAAAAAGATAAATGATAGTGGATAATTAGGCAGGTAGATAAATAGGTATTAAAACAGTGGAAGTAAGTAGAGAAGAATGTATGGCAAAGGTAGGATGAGAGAAAAAGAGGGAGGGAAGACAAGTGATAAAGGGGGAGCTGGTAGAGCTTAAAAGGAGAATGGGAAGAAGGAAGGAATGGGGGAGGGAGCAAAGCAGGTCAGAGGGAGGAAGTGAAGAAAAAAATTAGGTGGGAAGGAAGGAAAAGGGGAGGGTGGGCAGGGGTAAAGATAAAGGAAAGAAGGAATGTGGGAAGGGAAGGAGGGTAGTAGAAAAATGGGAAGAATGATGATGGAACAGAAGTGGGAAATAAGGAGGAAAGAAAAGTTTATAAATGATGAGTCAGTAGGAAAAGTGTTACATAAAGGAGAAAAATTGTTTGAGAGGAAGAAGCCAATAAATAAGTCAAATACAATTGTGCGTGAAGGGGATAAGATTAAAAAAGAAAGTTAATAGGGGTGACAAGGCTGTCAGGAGAGAGCAGTTAGGGGGATCAGGCAGGCAGGCAGGCAGAGTGCTTAGGGCAGGCAGACAGGTTAGCGGTTAAAAACCAGAGGTCCTGGATTGTGAGAGTCTCCAAGAACTCCATATTGGAGAGGGTGCAGGTCGGGCTGAGGGACCTCCCTTTGCCCCCCATGCACAAATTTCGTGCACCGGGCCCCTAGTTTTCAATAATATTGGACTGCATACATTAGTCCTCATTCTTTGATCTTAGACATTCAAACTTATTCTATTTGTTTGGATTCTAAGAATTATAAATGCCTAATCAAAGTTTAAGATATTATAAATTGTAATAAATTTTGTTAATGTATTTATATAATAACTAGAGGCCCAGTGCATGAATTTGTGCGCTGGTGTGGTCTGACCAGCCCAGCTCAATTGAGGCCAATCAGGCTAGGCTGACTGGGGAGAGGGGCCATGGGTGGTTGGCCAGCCAGCCCCAGCCCCATTTAGGTGAGGGGAGTGATCGGGGGTGAGGTTTGGGGGCAGGGGAGGGACTGTAGGCAGTTGGTTGGATGGCCCTGCCCCCTGGTCGAACTCCTGGTTTAACTGCCAATCAAACTCCTGGTTGAGGGGGCAATTTGCATATTATCCTTTTATTATGTAGGGTTATTTTAAATATTTTCTCATAATCTAAGTTGTGAATATGCAGAAAATGATGATACTTCCAAGTGCTTCAAAACTGTCTTCACTGCTTACTTTGCATTTCAAAGTGTTATGGGGTATAAAATTAATAAAATCCAAGAAATCATATCTCAGAAAACTGCATATGAAATAAAGATTAAATATTATTTGTGAAGGTACATTTAATTTAATTCATATTACAACTCTACAAATAATGAGCTGATATGTAGAATAAGTGCATTTAAAGAACGTTGCTTAGCCAAGACTTTTGAAAGCGATGAGTTTTCAGCTGCTTTAGCAGAAGAGGAGAAAGTACTGTTAGAAATCAGTAGTATGAAGATGTTTTCTTGTTATCTACCAACTGAGCCTGGGTACAAAATCCCTCTAATTATTAAAAGTACCTTCCTTTTTTATTATAAATATTTTTAAAAATATATCTTTATTGATTTCAGAAAGGAAAGGAGAGGGAGGGAGAGCTAGAAACATCAATGATGAGAGAGAATCATTGACCAGCTGCCTCCTGCACTGCCCCTCTCCCCCAGGGGATCGAGTTTGCTTCTGAGGCATGTGTCCTGACCCAGAATCAAACCATGATCTCCTGGTTCATAGGTCTATGCTCAACCACTAAGCCACACCAGCTGGACTAAAAAAGTTTAATGTTGACATCATTGCAGCAGTTCCCCTTCCTCACCTTCCTTTATATATTTTTCTCAACATTTATTATACATTTAATTTTTGAAAGTTATTATTTATTACCGTGAAATCATTTCCTGCAATCTTCTTGATCAAAGCCTTCATGGATAAACTTAATCACAGTACTTTCGTCTTTTCTCCTATACTATATTTGGAACTTCCACTCATTTGAAGCATATAATTTTTTTTATAAAACATTGCAGTAAAGTGATAGTCTCCTGTTATAAGCAAATCATGATGATGAAAAACATCATCTCTATTTTGGTACCTGTATGAAAGCATCAGCATATTTAATGTAGATCACAAGTGTGCACTGACACTTAAGTCTATTTATTGTATCTTATACCCCTTTCTATGTTTTTGAGTTAGTGACATAAATCTTCATACAACTTTGTTTTTCACTCTACATATTATAGTGATAGGAGTAAGTTTTGTAGAATAAATGAAGCTCTAGGGGAAACTTTATTTCTAGAAACATCTTCTGGGTGAGAATGAAGAGTAGATAGTCTTATAACCACATAGATTTCAAGTTTTCAATGGCTCTGAATCTCTTTATAGATGACCTGCTCCAAAAAATAAATAATCATAATATTTAACCTTGCACTAAACTAATGTTACACTCTCAGATGCTGTATTTAAATTCAAGCTTTTAATATCACCTATAGTTACAACCCCAATAAGTTCTGCACTGTTCTGTAAGCGTCCCGGTGAAGGACATTTTTGGTTTTCCACAGGTTTCTTCCTGACAAAAAAATCAACTTCACTTTTAGATCTAACCTTCTGTTGGGCAATACTTGCTATGTAGGTTTGGAAAGTAGATTTATTTCCCTGAAGAATGCTTGGGATCTGCCATTGAATAAAAGAAACAAACATTATAATCAGTAGATGTTTGCTTGGTGTAAAATAAGATAGGGGTTGACCTTCTTTGTGTTTTTTTTTCCCCCAAGTCTTTTTTTTTTTTTTTAACCTGACTCTTGTATCTGTTTGGAAAAGTATCTCTGTGAAAGTTTAATAAGCAGTCTGTAGAATCCGTAAAGAATGCAAGCTTTTGTGTGTTTTGGTGTTGAAATGTAGCACTAATTCTCACTTGATGTCAGAAGTGCTATCTCTATTAATAATTTGACAACTGTTCCAAAATATATCTTTTTTTGGGAGAATATTTTTGACTTGGAGAAATGGACTAGAATAGAAATATAAATAAAGCAAAAAGCAAAACATTAGCCTTTTTTTTTTATTGTTCTACTTTTTGCCTAGTGGCAAATAATGCATGTCAGGTTTGTTTCTTTTAACGAAGCTTCTCCAAAATTATCTTTAAACTTTATAAAGTTTATTTGTTAGAGCAGTTTCAGGATTACAGAAAAATTGAACACTAAATATGGAGGTTTCTCATATATTCCCCCCTCCCTCTCACCAGTTGTCTCCCCTAAACAGTTTTATCTATTATTAACATCTTAACATTTATTATAGTTGATGAACCAATATGATACACTAGAGGCCCAATGCACAAAATTTGTGGCCTGGTAGGGTCCCTAGCGGTTGCCAGCTGCTGACTGGGTACTCCCTCCCTTCTCCCAGCCAGCCCCATCCCCTGGTGGAACTCTGGGACGAACTCCTGGTCGAGAGGACAATTTGCATTCTTTGCTTTTATTGTATAGCACTACTAGAGGCCTGGTGCAAAATTTGTGCATTGGTGTGTGTGCGTGGGGGGTCCTTCAGCCTGGCCTGCGGGGATCTGTAAAAACTGGCAGTTGACATCCCCAAGGGATGTCATAGTGTGTGAAGCAGCAGGCAGTGGGAAGGAGCCCAAGCCTGGGCTGAGTACCATGCCACTCACGCTCATCCCAGTCCCACTGTGCATGCTGCCCCAGCTCCGTAAGGCTCACTGCCATGCCACTATGGTTTCCATGTGCTCATCCTAGAGTGATACTGACACGTCCATGACCAAGAAGCGGCTGCAATCAGTTCCGATGCCGGTCCTGATCCTGGTCCCAGTCCAGATGGGGGAGGGGTGTGCAGGGGGAGTGTCAGTGAGAGAAGTTCCCACAGCCACAGCTGTACTTGCCAGCCATGAGCCCAATGTCTGATTCCCATTGGTCAGCTGAGCAGCCTCCCCCTGTGGGAGTGCACTGACCACCAGGAGACAGCTCCTGCATTGAGCGTCTGCCCCCTCGTGGTCAGTGTACATCATAGTTACTGGTCAAACAGTCAAATGGTCAATAGATTATAATTAAAGTCAGTAGCTTTATATATATAGATTATAATTAAAGTCAGTAGTTTTTAGTTTGGTTCACTCTTTGTGTTTTACAGTTCAATAGATTTTGACAAATACATAATGTCATATCCACCAGTAAGATATACAGAATAGTTTCACTATTTTTAAAATCCTACATGCTATACCTATACTTTTCTTCTCTTTCCTCCCCAACTCCTGGCAACTACTGATAGTTTTACTGTCTCCATAGTTTTGCCTTTCCCAATATGTCATATAATTAGAGTCATATAGTATGCTGCTTTTCCAGACTGGCTTATTTCACTGAGCAATATGCTTTTAAGTTTTCTTCATGACTTTTTGTAGCTTGATAGGTCATTTACTTTTACAGCAGAATATATTTTCCCATTCACCTATTGAAAGACATTTTAGTTGCATCTAGCTTTTGGCACATATAACTAAAACTGCTATAAATATGTGTGTGTGTGTGTGTGTGGGGGGGGAGTTTGTGTGGATATGTTTCACTTATTTGGGTTAATACCTGTAAGCATGATTGTTGGATTGTATGCTAAAATTATGTTTGGTTTTATAAAACAAAACAAACAAAACGAAAACAAAACTGTCTTCTAAATTGGTGATATCATTTTTTGCATTCCCACCAGCAATAAATGAGAGCTGTTCTTAGTCCACATCCTGGACAGCATTTGGTGGTGTCAGTGTTTTAGATTTTAGTCATTGCAGTATATCTGTTGTGCTATCTCATTGTTTTAATTTGCAGTTTCTTAATGATATATGATGTTGAGCATCATTTTATACGTGTATTTGCCATCTGTATATCTGCTTTCATAAATGACTGGTAAGACTTTCTCCTTTTTTTTAATAGGGTTGTTTGTTTCCTTACTGTATTTCAAGAGTTCTTGCATACTTTGGGACTATAAATATCTATTTTTAATCAAATATCTATTTTGAAAATATTTTATCCAAGTGTGTGACTTGTCTTTTCATTTTCTTAGCAATGCTTTTTTGAAGAACAGATGTTTTAAATTTTAGTTAATACAACTTATCAATTTCTTCCTTCATGAATTATGTTTTTGATGCTATATTATTGCTAAACCCAGTCATCTTGGTTTTCTCCCCTTTTATTTTGTATTTTCTACATAGATAATTATGTCATCTGCAAACAAAACCAGTGTTATTTTTTTCCTTTCCAATATAGATGGCTTTTACTTCCTTTTCTTGTCTTATGACATTAACTAAGACTTTCAGAAGTATGTTCAATATAAGAGACATCCTGGCCTTCTTCCCAATCTTAAGGGGAAAACATCTAAGTTTCTTACCATAAAGTATGTTAGTTGTAGGTGTTTTTTGGTAGATGTTCTTCATCAAGTTGAAGAAGTTCCCCTCTATTCCTTCTGACGTCTCCAGGGAGAAAATATATTTCCTTACTTTTTTACAGCTTCTGAGGCCTCCTGAATTTCTTGACCTTCCCCATCTTCACAGTGTACCACTCCATCTACTTCCTTCTGTTGCATATTCTTTTTAAGAATTTGACCTTCTTCTCTCCCTCTAATTAGGCTCCTTATGACTACATTTGGCCTACCCAGAAACCCAAGTTAATCTACTCATTTCAAGATTCTTAATCACATATGCAAAGTTTATTTGCCATATAAGGTAACAATCATAGCTACCACTTCTGAGGATTAAAACCTAAACATCTTTGGGAGGCCTTCATTCTGTCAAACACAGTAACTTTTCTTGCTTCCATCTTTGCTTTTTAAACTTTCCACATTCATGTAAATTCAGGTGAACCATACCTTCCATGGTGAAATTTAATGGGACTTGTTTTCTTCTTCCTTTATATAATGTGTACACTTTTTTTCTGAATTTATCCTACATAATAAAAAGGTAATATTCAAATTGACCAAACAGCAGAATGAGCAGTCACTATGATGCACACTGACCACCAGGGGACAGATGCTCAATGTAGGAGCTGCCCTGTGGTGGTCAGTGTACTCCCACAGGAGGAGCACTGGTCAACCAGAAGCTGGGTGAGTGCAGTGGCAGTGACAAGAGCCTCTCCTGCCTCTGAGGCAGCACTTAGGAGCAGTGAGCCAAGCAATAAGGAACAGCGAGCTGGTGGGCAGTAAGGAGCGAGGACTCCGGACTGTGAGAGGGATGTCTGAGCAGGTCTAAGCCCACAGGCGGACATCCCCTGAGAGGTCCCAGACTGCAAGAGGACATAGGCCAGGCTGAGGACTCCCCAAGTGCATGAGTTTTTGTGACCCAGGCCTCTAGTTATTTATATTTGGGCTCATAAAGTCTTTTAACTTTCCTTATTGTCTTCAATATTTCCTTTTAGTAAACTTTTCTCTTTTTCATTACTATACAATCTTAAAAATACGTATTCATTTAACAAATATATATTTTAAAATATATTTTTATTAATTTAAGAGAGAAAGGGAGAGGGAGAAAGAGAAAGAAACATTAATGATAAGAGAATAATCGATCGGCTGCCCCTGCAGGCTCCCGACTGGGAATCAAGCCCTAAACCTGGGCATGTGCCTTGACCAGGAGTTGAACTGAGATCTTCTGGTTGACACTCAACCATGGACTCACACTGGCTAGGCACCAACAGCAAATACTTATTATGACCTTATCATATGTTCAGCCCTGTGATAGGCCCTAGAAAGCAAGAGAGACATCTTTTTTCTTTGTCTTAATAAAGCTTACAAGTCACAAAAACATCTTATTTAATAAAAGAGTAATATTGAAATTGACCATTTCTCCAGGATGCCTAAGCCACACCCACCAGCCAATCAGAGCAGCTGTATGCAAATTAACCCAGCCAAGATGGAGGCCAGCAGTCACAGAGCTAGGGTAAACAGCAGGCTTCTGTTGCACCAGGAGTAAACTGTCTGCCTAGGCTGACTGGGCCTCTCTCTGCTCAAGGCAACATAGTTGCAATTATAGAAGCCACAGAGCTGAACCAAACAGGAGGCTTCCCTTGCACCAATGATGGAGAAAACTGCCTGCCTAGGCCAGCTGGGCCTCTACTAAGGCAATATTCTTTCAATTATAGAAGCCACAGAGCTGAAGCAAACAGGAGGCTTTGTTACCTGCCTAGGCCTTGGCTTAAAGAAACAGTGTTTTAATTATGGAAGATAAATAAACCCCAGAACCTGCTTGCAGCCAGCCTTTCTGGGACATTGGGTCAATGGGAGCTGTGGGCAGCCTGAAAACACCCCTCAGCCCTGCACCCAGGCTGCACAGGTACCCCAGTAGGGACCTAAACCCTGAAGGGACTGTAGGCAGCCTGAAACAGGCCTCAGCCCCTCACCCAAGCTGGCCCCATGGGGTGAGGGTCCACACAGGGGGGCTTGGCCAGCCTGCAAACAGCCATCAGCCCCTAACCCAGGCTGGCCAGGCATGCCAGCAGGTAGACATCCCCTGAGGGGTCTCAGACTGTGAGAGGGCACAGTCCAGGCTGAGGGATACCCTGAGTGCACAGATTTTTGTTCACCAGGCCCCTAGTTCTATATAATAAAGTGCTAATATGGAAATAGTCATCATGCCCTCAGGCCATCATACCTTAATGGCTCAGACACTCAACACTGGGGAGAAAGGAATGGAGACCAGCCAGGCACAAATGAGCTCCCAAGAGAGGAATGGGAACCATCAAGGCACAAATGAGCTTGTGAGAAGGAATGGAGACCAGCCAGGCTGCAGCCCGGGAGTGGGACAAGGCGCCCGCCCCGTGGATCTGGGCACCAGTGGTTGCACCTGCACCTGTGGCCCAGGAGAGGGACAAGCCACCCTTCCTGTGGTCCCAGACACCAACAGTTGGGGCTGTGGCCTGGGAGAGGGATAAGCCACCCCTCCCCCCCGTGGTCCCAGGCGCCTGGAGCTGTGGCCCAGGCAAAGCTGCCCACCCACGATCCCCTATGGCTGCAACTGGCTTGGGAAAAGCCAGCCCTGGTCCTGGGTGCCTGCAACTGGCCAGAGGGAAGGAAACCTGAGTCCCAGATGCCTGAAACCAGCCAGAGGAGGGAATCCTGAATCCCAGATGCAGATCAAGGCAGAGGCAGTTAGGAGCAATCAGGCCAGCAGCTAGGGGCGATCAGGCAGGCAGTCAGGGGAGTTGCTAGGAGCCAGAGGTCCCGGATTGTGAGAGGCAGTCACCCATCCCCCGAAGGGTCCTGGATTGGAGAGGGTGCAGTCTGGGCTGAGGGAAAACCCTCCCATGCACAAATTTTATGCACTGGGCCTCTAGTCTATATTCTATACTAATAAAGGGGTAACATGCTAATTAGACCTGGAGACCTTCCGGACAAAGCTATGATGGAGGGGCCAAGGAAGAGGTGATTAGGGGCAAGCAGGCTGGTGGGGGGGCAGTTTAGGGTGAGCAGGTAGGCAGAGGGGACCATTAGGGGTGAGAAGGCCAGCAGAGGGGGCAGTTGGAGAAAAGCAGGCTGGAAGGGGGACAATTAGGGGTGACCAGGCTGGAAGGTGGGAGCGATCAGGCCAGGAGGCAGAGTGATTAAGGGCAATCAGTTAGACAGGCAGATGCTCACTGATTGGGAGCCAGCAGGCTTAAACCGGCCATGGGACATCCCCCGAGGTGTCTCAGATTGTAGAGGGTTCAGGCTGAGCTGAGGGACCCCCCTCCCATGCATGAATTTCATGCATCAGGCCATTAGTGTATATATAAACTCCAATATGCAAATAGACCAAATGGTGGAACAACCAGTCACTATGATATTTTCTGACCACCAGGAGGTGAGCGTGGAACATGGTGGGCATTGGCCATTGCGGGATGGTGGAGCAGGAAAGTGGGTATCAATGCAGGGCACCGGTCGCTGTCATGGGGCGAGCCTCTGGTGGTTACTGAAAATACTTTGCTCCCACGCGCTGTGGTCCTGCCTGGTACTTGCACCTGCCGCCAGTGCCAGCCCTGCTCACACCTGAAGCTGGTGCCTGGTGCCAGCCCCAATAGCTGGGCACCATCAGCAGGTGTGAGCAGTGGCTACTGGCCCCATAGTTCCTCAGGACTACTCCAGCTCACCCTGCTCCTGAGGGGAGACCAGGGCTGGCAGCTGCCACTCGCACCCACTCGGCATTGGCCCTGCTTGCACCTGCTGCTGATGCCAGTCCCAATCCCTCCATGCTGTCAGTGGGTGTGAGCGAGCTGGCACCATCAACATGTGGGAGTGGCAGTGGTGAGAGAGGGGCTGCAGGCAGACAGGGGACTGGGGCTGCAGTGGGAGGGGTTGGGTGGGGGCACAAAAGATAAGCCAAGACCCACCTCTGTGCCCACCGCAGCCTCCAGCCCACGGTTCCTTTCAAGGTGCATGAATTCATGCACTGGGCCCCTGGTGTAATAATAATAGGGAAGAAATTTAATGGAATTAAGGTGATATGAAATTATATAGTAGAGCTGAACTGGTCTGGTTGGGGCAGGAGTGGTGGTAGTGATGATGGTGAAATTTAGGAAAATAGACTTTTACATGAGTATTAAAGTGATACTTGAAGTTTGGGAGATGTTCCATGAAGGAAATAGCATTTAAAGAGGCTTTAAAGAAAAAATGTTCAAGGAATTGAAAGACAGTCAGAGTGACTGAGTATGGGGAACAGGGAAGAGGCATGCAATGGGGGCTTGGCAGGTAGTAAGGGCTTGGTCTCTACAGGCCTTTAGGCCATGTTACTTGTCCTCACTGGTAAGGGTGGGTTTTAAGCAGTGACTTGTCATGACTATATCTAAGTTTTAAAAGGGATCACTATGATAAGTACATTTATTTAAAAGTTATTTGATAGTTTCTTATAGTCTGATTGCATTACACAGTAATTTTTCATACTACCTTCTACGTGGTCAACTGGTTAAGAAGATTTTGTCATTATTTTCTGCTGGCAATTTGTTTTTAGTTTTAGAATAAAGAAAAAATATATTAAACATGGAATATTAAAATGAAGGGAAGGAAGTGTTAGATGCTGTTCAATCACTTGTTCCTTTGAGCTTAGCGGTTTAGCAGTTTTCCCAGAGAGGCTGCATAGAGGTCAGAAAAGGTGTTTTAGTGATGTTTGCAAACTGAATTACCAGGAACATAGTAGCTGTTCAATACATGTAAATTCAATAGAAATAGTTAGTTTCATTAGAAATGTTTCATGAACAATATTTGTTTACATTTACTGCAGGGAACTGAAAAATTTCACACAGAGAAATGGAATTTCACCAAAAGGAATGTGGGCCTTTGTTCTCTTTTTTATTCCCATAGTAACAATGCACTTTTCGGTGTGTTCTTATAATATTCACCAGTTTTCTACTTTGCATTCTTTAAAAATAGGAAAACACACTATCCATCTGGAAAGAAAAATAATAAAGATAACATTCAATATAATTTAAAATAAATTATAGAGTCATTTGAAAAAATTATCACCCAAGGAAGATCTATTGATTTTTAGAAAGAGAGGAAGGGAGAGAGAAAGAGAGAGGAAGACAGTGAGGGAGAGAGAGAACAAATCATCAATGTGAGAGAGAACCATCAATCAATTGCCTCCCATTAACCTGACTGGGAATCGAACCCTCCAACCTTTGGTGTAAGGGACAATGCTCCAACCAACTGAACAACCCTACCAGGGTAACATATGCAGTTATTTTTAGTGAGTATTACCATATCCGAAAAGAGTAAAAAATATATTTTATAGCATAATATTAGTCTGAAAACTCAAGGGAAAATTCATGACATTAACCACTCAGCATGATTTTGTATTAACTACTCAACATGATTTTGAGGTTTTTATGACTCTACATATTTCTGTAAGAAACCATGGCAACTAATCCAGGTACTAGTTTTTTTTTTCTGATGATCTCACAAATCTCAGGTTATCTGTAGATTTTAATTATCCTCTCGGTAATATTCTGCCTCACTCATTGTGCCAGGTCAACATGCTACTGTTCTCTTAAAATGCTGCGTTACTTAATGTTAACATGTTTAGTTCCATCTCATTTGCTATGTGTCTTATTAAAAAGACCACTTCTTGCCCTGGCTGGTTTGGCTCAATGGATAGAGCGTCGGTCTGCGGACTCAAGGGTCCCAGGTTCGATTCCGGTCAAGGGCATGTACCTTGGTTGCGGGCACATCCCCAGTGGGGAGTGTGCAGGAGGCAGCTGATCAATGTTTCTCTCTCATCAATGTTTCTAGCTCTCTATCCCTCTCCCTTCCTCTCTGTGAGAAATCAGTAAAATATATTTTAAAAAAAGACCACTTCTCATTTTAGTATTACAAATAAGATCAGCATATACAAGATATTAACTGGGCACTATATTTCACAAAGAGAAAAAAATGCAAGTGTTCACAGGGGTAGTGAATGAATGCTGTGTGTGTAAGTATGTATACACATGTACCTACATGTACTAATATATATGTGTGCATATATATAGATGCATATATGCATTGTGCTATACATGTATGTATATATGCACAAAATAATAAACGTGCAAGTTACAGGTATGAGGATAATGAATAATAATTAACATAAACAATTATCCATCTTGTCCATAGGGCAACTATTTTATTTTGGTGAAGGCAAAACAAAGAGTATTCATTATACGCTTATTTATATTATTATGGAGAATATCTTCTATTAATAACTTTGTCTCAGATTCATTAACTAACCAAGTTCAAAGAGAGAGGTGTCAGTATATGCTAGAAAGCCCAAGTATCGTGGAGCCAGGCACAGCGCATTTCACCTGCGCAGGCTTCGTAGCTGTTCCATATGTAAGAATTAAATGGTCATGATTACAAACTTGTGCATCAGTTGTTATGAGGATTAACTGGAAACATGTTTATATAGTGAACAGAGAATGCTATTTCTCTCAAATTTGAAATCAAGGAACAGAGAGATTAAGAGTTATTTGGGGATAAATAATAATTTCCAATAACCATAATTTTAATGTAGCTTTTAATATAGATGGAAAAAGAAGTTGCCTACATGATGTAATTTGCAAGTTGCCAAAAATGTTTATGTTTTACAAAATGTTATCTCACAATAGCAGTGAATGTGTGAAATTTTCATACGTAACATTTAATTTATTGTTTTTAAGACCTTGTAGACACTAATAAACTGGTGATTTCTTACATTTGTGTCATGTCTTAGAATTTACAAGACTTTCATATTGATTATTCACTTAATCTTTATTCCAACCTGCAATTTATGCATTTTAAAGATAATTATTTCAAAGTTGTAGGCCTGGTCCAGGTTGGACCTGAGAAATGAACTCAGTGCTTTTAACTCCAATGAGTATGAACAATGGTCTTTTCAATGCCATGGCTGATGGAAACAATACCTGGATACATTTTCTCCCAAGATGAATTTAAGGCATATCAAATTATCTCCTATGAAGAAAAGTATATTCCAAGGTAAATGGACATAGGGAATAGCAAATTGCATCAAGAAAATTCCGCACTATAAGGACACGTTCTAGAAGGCAAGTGTAAATAAGACTGGTGATTACTGAGAAGAAACTGTTATCTATCACTAGATATCCCAGAGCAGAGAAGGGCCTACATCAGTAAAAACAGTGCAAAAAGGGTCACTAAGGAACAGGTTAGCATACTTTGTGATCTGTTCTATTCCAAATTTATGTCTCTCTGTTCCTTGACTTGCATTTTTTAATTTAATCATTAATTCAATCATAGTTATAATGAATCAGGCATTGTTATAGATACTGGGAATGCAACTGTGCCCAAAAAGATAAAAAGGCCTGCCTCTATGAATATTAAATTAATGTTGGAGATATTAAAATGCTTCTTGATTTTTCATAAGTCATATCTTTTTCACCGATGGCCCTTTTCTCTACAATGTTCTTCTCATATTCACCTAGGTAATGTCTACTAATATTTAATATTCATCTTAGTTCTCACATCTTTCAGGAAGTCTTCCTGTATCAATTTATAATCTGGATAATATTCCAGTATTTTATGTGCCACTAAGATTACACTTATATTTCTTTAGTGTTATCTTGTTTTACTCTTAGTTAATATCAGGGTCCTGGTCTTCTTTGTATGTGTATCACCCATGCCAAACCTTGTGTCTTATACAACTGCATAACACATGTTTCCTGGACAAAAAAATAAACTTGCTTTGCAAATATGACTAAGAGCTTTCCTTGCTTTAGTACAGTATGTGTGTGTATTGCTGATTGAATTTTAGTGAATGTTTAACTGAATTTTTCAGTTATTATTCATTGATCAAATGACTAGTTATCTGTCAAATTTCTACATTAACTTGGAACCATGTAGTCATGTTTCCCCCTGGTCTTTGAAAACCATGAAATAAACAAAGAAATACATAAAATAATTATGTTAACAAAAATATAAGGCAGCATGATATTCACAGTTAATATAGCAAGCACTAAATAAATGTTCCATCTACACCTTTAAATTCTTTTAATGCTTAGTGTGGTAGTGATAGGGTAAGAGTTTGTGAATGAACAACAACTCCACCTTCACCTCCCCCTCATACAGCTAATGACTGGCATTCTTACTACCATTTTCAATGATTTTGAGCAGCACATTAGCCCAAAGATAATAAAATAAGAACAAGTCCCAAAACCATTAGGGAGAAAAATTACCTATGGAGCTGGAGCTGATCTGATATATCCAGCGAAATTGGGGATGGCAACTTGAATAACGACCCGGAAGACTGACAGAGTGATGGATAGACTTCTGTAAACCCATGGGGGTGGTAGAGGATTTCTTTGCTCTCCATCTGCAGTCGTAGTAAGTGGCATGGTTCTTTTAATCTGCAGCTAAAGTGTATTAGGCTATATGATGAATTAACATGGATTTATCTTCCTTTCTCACTGTCAGTTTTATAAAAATTGGAAAAATACACTATTAGACATATATATTAAATAGTCATGTTGTAGTTCATCATTATTCTTTTCCTCAGTGATTTATTTACTTATTATCTGTGATTCCTTCTCATCAGCTTAGCTTTATTTTGTTCTGTTAAATGAGTAGACACTTAAGTAGTTGCTCATAGCATCTATTAGCCCATTCTTCATGCTTCCTTTTATAATTCTTCAAGTAATCTTTCCTCTCACTAACATGCTGTGTCCTTCAGAAGCCATGTGTAGAGTAGGCATGTGGGCATGCCTGGATAGACTTTGCTGCTCAGGGACTAAACAGTTGGATAACATTGACCATGCTACTTACCATTTTTGCATCTTCCTACTTGTGAAATAATAAATACCTCACAGTACTGCAATGAAGATTGAATGAAACTGCAAACAAATAATTTAGAACTCTGGAAACACCCAGAAGTGTTAATTCCTAACCAATTTATGGGGATAGTTCTTTTTTTAAAATTGTGTTTTCACATTTGATTTTTTAAAATTAAGAAAACAAGTATAGAGGAAACAAAGGATATATTTGAACTCTAATTTTATGCATAAAGAAACATAGTTACTAGCCCAAATTCACTTAGCTAAAAAGGTATAGAGGCAATCATCTTTCTATTATAACTTGGGTATTCTATCTCCTATTAGTCATATAATTTTAGATTAATAAAGGGTAATGGGTGGAAAGAAACTATTATGTTTTGGTGCCTACAACATGCCAGATTCTGTACTAACCACATAATTTTCATTATTTTATTTAATGCCCACTACAATCCTGAAAGGTGGATACTTATTTTATGGGTAAATTTAGGCTCATGATGGTTAATTTTCCATTGCTCACTCAGCCAGTATGTAGTGAATTTTAGATTAAAATTCAGACAATAAAGACCTTAATATAGTATATTTAATCTTATGCCACCTTTCATGCTTGGAGGAATATTAGGGATAATTTACACCAATCATCTTTTATTAGATGAAGTTTAGTCTAAGAAAATCAACTTATTCAAGACAACTCCAATACTTGTCTTCTCAAATTTGTCTCATGTATATTGGTTAGAATATTTTTAGCCTCTATTTAACCTATTACTTTCTTATAGCCTTATTTCCTTTGCCACTGAAATCTCCCATTATTTTCATTTTCCCCCCATTGCTTTTTAGAGAGAGTGGAGGGGAGAGAAGGAAGGGGGGAGAGAGAGAGAGAGAGAGAGAGAGAGAGAGAGAGAGAGAGAGAGAGAGAGAGAAACATCAATGTGAGAGAGGCACATCAATTTGTTGCCTCCTTGGAGGCACCTCAACCAGGGCCAACCAGGCCCGGAAATTGAACCCACAACCCAGGTACATGCCCTTGACAAATTAAACCCGAGACCCCTTGGTGCTCAGAGCCAGCGCTCTGAGCAACACTGGCCGGGGCATCCCCCATTATTTTTCAGTCTACATATCCTCACACTGTTTACTAAGAAAACAACCCTGGTCTCTTGTCCTCGGCTGACAGCGTGATACTTGATAACAAGTGATCCTTTCCCTCCCTCTTCTACTGGCTTATGTGATAAAAAATGCGAATGAATAAATTTAAAGTCCTCTGTCACATATGAAGTGCCCAAAGTGCCCATTGCTGCGTAATTTCTAATATCCTTGGAAGAACCTCTTAAAGCTATGTACACGAAGAAGCATGATGGTTATTTAAAAATATACGTGTATATGTTTAACTCTCTTTATCAGAGAGTCTGTCTTTGTCAAAGTATATATTTTCTGGTTGAACCTATTTACAAAGCTCCCTCCTCTTTACTCTTTCTATGCTGTTTGTGTGTTTGTTTGTTTTTTAATTTCTCCAAATTATCTACCTTTTCAAATCATCTATGTTTTGGCTTGACTGTCTTAGGAATCCTCTAGATCTTCAAAATAACAGCCAAGAAGTTTTAAATATGTCCCTCTTCTTAGATATGTGAGATATAGTTGTCATAATGGCTGGTTTTTAACACAGATGACATCATTTTAACATCATAATAGAAATGAGAATTCTTAGTTCTGTCAAAATAAAAATTACTAGAAAGTTCATTTTTTATAGGAGACACAAAATGGATAAAACCAAACACACTAAAAATCTTATAACTGATCTTAGGATGTCTTAACACAATGACCTCTGGCAATTTCTTTATGACAACACCTTGTAGAAATGTATGCGGCCATGAGGAGAAATCAGGTTTTCTTAGGAATGGTCTGCCATTGAGGTTAAAATCTATCAGCAAATATAAATATTTATTTATTTGAACAGAGGCCTGTTTATGTCAAAACTTTATATTTATGAAGCTAGTTCCTGGTTTCAAGTTAATTTTACAAACATTTTCTCATTTGATCTTTATAATATAGGATGGGGCAAAAATAGGTTTACAGTTGTTCGTATGGAAAATAATAAATAATAATAAGAACAGACTCTGGGTTTTGTGTACCAACAACTGTAAATATACTTTTGCCCCACCCATATATCTTCATTAAAAAAGGCAGACATGCCCTGACCGGTTTGGCTCAGTGGATAAAGCATTGGACCATTTATCAAGGGTCCCAGGTTTGATTCCGGTTAAGGGCATGTACCTTGGTTGCGGGCACATCCCCAGTTGGGAGTGTATAGGAGGCAGCTGATTGATATTTCTCTCTCATCAATGTTTCTAACTCTCTATCCCTCTCTCTTCCTCCCTGTAAAATAATCAATAAAATATATTTAAAAAAAGAGAAAAAAAGGCAGACGTTAGTATTCTTGTTTCACAAGTAAGGAAAATAATATTGAAGTTAATTTAAATCAGTCAGTTTATTGGTACTAAGGTAGTTATTTTTGCAATAGAATTAATTTGCTAAATATTTATGTTTACAAAATTCATTAAACTATTTTTAAATGTAAACACATATGCTTATGCACCATGACATTGAGCATGTGTCAAGGAGGAGAATTTTGAATCTTTCCAGATGGCTATTTCCTAAATGGATAGGCAATAACATTAGTGTTTTGATCAGAAATAATTTTTTGTGTGTGTAGTTTCAGCCTCTCTCCTTCAGATTTTTTGTGCTTTTGAGATAACACAGCATCCCTCTCGAA
This sequence comes from Murina feae, assembly GCA_004026665.1. Classification (NCBI taxonomy): domain Eukaryota; kingdom Metazoa; phylum Chordata; class Mammalia; order Chiroptera; family Vespertilionidae; genus Murina; species Murina feae. The sequence continues at coordinate 6,237 of PVJC01021195.1, read as the reverse complement.
TAAGGTGCAGTAATTGCATATTCTTTGGGAAAGTGAGCTGGGACAAACAAAAGCCACTGCTGTGCTTTATCTGGCTTCTTTTTTATTTATTTTGAGGATAAGTTTATTAAAGCTGGGGACAGTGAAACAAAGAAGGGCTCAGGATAGAAGGAGCAACAGGAGAGAGCCGAGGTGGGGCTGCTTTGGTTCTAGGAAGGAAGTGAGCCGAGGCGGGCCTGCTGTCAGCCCACGGGAGAGTCAGAGAAAAGGGGCCTTGGAAACAGGTTCAGGAAGTGAGCCTGGGACTAGCTGCTGCTGCCCATTGCTCCTCTGGTTTCAGTTCTCTTGTGGGGACCCTTAGAATTGGGAATATGCACGCCGCTTTGGGGGAAGAAAAAGAGGAAGGGAAAGGCGCAGGTGAGCTCCTGGGAGGGAGAGCATGCTTATCTTGCTTCTTATAGATGAGCACTCTAAGATGAAGTCAAGATTTTATGCTCCTGATCTCTTTATTAACTGCTTTAAATTATGATAAGGCACAGGCATTGCAAAACACAGGAATACTTCTAATATATTTCCTTAATTATTTTATGTGTGTATACACATGATATCTCAGAAGAAAGGGGCAAAAAAAAAAAAAAGAATTTATAATGATTTACAAACAAGAAATGTGAAAAGAGAAACAATGATTAGACACCCGGAGTGGACTCAAGCACAGTTCATGGCCATGTCTGAGGCCATTTGTCAGTTTGAAGAAAATTCATAAAAAATTCATAAAACTATTTTCATAGCCTTAAAAAAATCTGAAATGTAACTTTGATTTTTGATGTGCATAGAAATCTCATTATTCATATAATTATGATCATTACGGCCTCGAGAGTTATACATGTCCTTGTAAGGACCACATCGGTTGATTTGCCTGTAAATATTTTGCTAATAGATACAGTTTGTCTCACCTAATATATTTTCCTGCCATTTTCATGCTGCTGTTCACATTACTAAATTTGTAATTCTGTTTTTATGCTTGTGTGGCATTATATCCTCAATTCTCAAAAACAGACCCATGGATCACTGAAGCATAAAAAGTGATGAAAAGAGGAACATAAATAGTACAACCCAAAATAACATCGTAAACAAAGAGAGAACTGGTCTCCAGTGGTGAATAAGGAATGCACATCTGTATATGCTGGGACACATTGATCTGCAAGTGTCCTGATTTCACATATGCAGCAGGAAAAGAAAAGTGCAAATAAGAAACACATTTATGAATATATAAAAATTGAATTATGTGTGGCTGGAGGTTAATTTACCACTATTCCCCAGTTCATTTTGGGGTATAAAGCCTTGTCAAACAGGGGCATCCGTGTTGGGTAGAATTATTTCTTGAAGGTTTAATGGATGTGTTCTCTTTGCTTCCTTATGAAGTCTCCCTGTTGTACCCTGAAGAATATTTCACCCTTTTAAGGCACACGAGTAAGGAAAATTGCTCAATTCAGCATAATAAACAGAAATACTAAGATGATACAGAAAAGGAGGATGGGGAAGAGAAAAAAGGAAGGGAAGAAATGTAGAGGAGAGGTGAGAAAAAGGGAGAAGGCAGAGGAGGTAAACAGAAATAAGGGCAGGAAAGAGAGCTAACAGCCTCTGATACTGTCTGAGGAGCAGACAAAAAATACCTTTACTTTTAGACACCAGAAGCCTAATGGGATCCTGGCTAGCTGAGGCACTATTGTTTCTGTTTCCCATGGAGTGGTCTACCAACAAATGAACTGCAGCCCTTGGATTTGAACACTACGTTGCAATGAAAGTGTCCTGTAATCTAGAGATGCTCCCTTAGGTTTGTCTGCTCCCAAATATCTCATTATCTGTGATTGACTCACCATCCTATAGTCTGGGGCATGCTCTGTGCTCCCCCAACAGTCTTAGTCACCAGGTTGTCTGGTGGGGTTGTGGTGACAGAGGTGATGGCAGTAGTGATGGTTTTTTTTCATTGCAGGGTTGAGATTGGGGGAGTGGGAAACAATAAACTGGAAATTGTCGTTTGACTGGGGCATCTATGAACATAGGATTCCTATTTTAAAACCATGGATGCATTTATTCTTAACCCAGTAAACTAAGGGAGATGGTTTTTTATAACATTCTCCTATATAATAAAAGGGTAATATGCAAATTAACCCTAACAGCAGAACCACTGGGAATGACTGGTCACTATGACACACACTGACCACCAGGGGACAGACTCTCAATGCAGGAGCTTCCCCTGGTGGTCAGTACGCTCCCACAGGGGAGCTCTGCTCAGCCACAAGCTAGGCTGATGGCTGCCAGTACAGCCATGGTGGTGGGAGCCTCACCCGCCTCCTTAGCAGAGCTAAGGATGTCCGATTACAGCTTAGGTCTGCTCCCCGCTGGCAAGTGGACATCACCCGAGGGCTCCCGGGCTGTCATAGGGATGTCTGACTGCCAGCTTAGGCCCAGTCCCCCAGGGTGCATGCCTAAGCCAGCAAGTGGACATCCCTCGAAGGTTCCCAGACTAAGAGAGGGCACAGGCCAGGCTGGGCTGAGGGACCCCCCAGAGTGCACAAATTTTTGTTCACCAGGCCTCTAGTGTATAAAATAATTCCCATGCCGTAAAATTGATTGATATTTTTGCCAAAGGTACAGAAGAGACCAAGAGTAGAAGAAGCATCTAATATTTCACTCTTTACAGCAAAAGCAGTTTAGAAAACCGTGTAGCCAACTGCAATATTAATGAACAATATAACTATCTAAGAGAAAAGCAGAAGGTGCTATTGCCAAAAATCTTTTATCACATAATATAATAGGATAATACATAATATTAATTATGTATTAAAGGAAAAAGAACAATTACTATGTTGTGAGTGCTGCAGATACTTTGCTGAAGAGTTGAATGGAACTCAACTATACAGATTATAAATACTTTGCTTATGCACAGGGCAAATGTGTGAGAATCACAGTGGTGATGTTTAATTTTGTTTATCATCGAGGAAATTGTGATGCTGGATAGGGGGGTTTTTGTTTGCTTTTTCTTTCATGGCCTTGGCTTCTGTGGCGGTGGCCTTGCTCAGAGGGTTAGGAAGAGGAAGGGGGGCTGCTCTGTGGAACAGCTTGAGTGTACTTCAATCTATTGACAACTTCATTCTTCATGAATAATTTGTGAACATTGAAATGCTTGATCTAATATATCACGAAACAGAGAAAATGTTAATTCCATCCCATTGTCTCTACTAAATCTGTTGTTCAGTAAAAAAGTGGGCAGTGAGTTCAATACTCTGCTTTTCCTTGCGAATGTACCCTCTCTGAGCTGGATAATGTGCTTATATTACTCTGAAGTTCTTGTTGATGTTAATATGCTCTGTTCACATACTAAATAACATTCACATATTTCCAGTAATTTTCTCGGTAGTGTATGATATATATAGTATGTTAACCTACTTGAAACTATCCTTCAGAGCTAAAATAATAATGTTTAATATTGGGGAGAAGATAGGTTTTCTAAGTTGATTTTGCAGCCAATTCTTTATCTTTGCTACTTTGATTAATTTTCTATCATTTGATTATATTTTTTCACTTGTTGAAGAAATACATCAATAAAATAATTAAAGTGAACTTAAAGATCACATTAAAACACACTAAAAGAAAATTAAAAAAGAACTTTAGAAACAAATCTAATATAGAGTGTATTAGGAATTCATTTACTGATTTTCAAAGACACAAGATCCATATCCACTTTTCCTTTTGAAAAATTTAGAAAGTGAATATTTCTAAACTGGATAATTATGTTTGTAGCTAATTTCATTTAGCCATTATTGTAACTAGGAGGATTTTATATCCACTCATCTACTGATGAGCACTTGAGCTATTTCCAGATCTTATCTATTATAAATAAGTAGGGGTCTGGTGCAAGAAATTCATGCACAGGAGTGGGGGGGTGTCCCTTAGCCTGGTCTGCACCCTCTCCACTCAGGGAACCCTCAGGGCTGCTGGCTCCTAACCACTCACCTGCCTGCTGGCCTGATCCCCCTAACTGCTCTCCCCTGCCAGACTGATCCTCCTAACTGCTTTTCTTTGCCTGCCTGATCACCTGTAACTGCCTCTGTCTCAGCCCTCCCACCATGGCTTTGTCCGGAAGAACATCCAGAAGGTTGTCTGGAAGATGTTCAGTCTAATTATCATATTACCTTTTTATTAGCATAGATGCTGTTATGAATATAGAGTGCATATATTCTTTCTGATTGGTGTTTCAGCTTTCTTAGGATATATGCTCAGAAGTGGAACTTCTGGGTCAAACAGCAGTTCTATTTTTTAATTTTTTGAAGAAATTTCATACTGTTTTGCATAGTGGCTACATCAGTCTGCATTCCTACCAGCAGTGTACTACCATTCTCTTTTCTCCACAGCCTCACCAGCACTTGTTTGTTGATTTATTAATGGTAGCCATTATGGCAGTTGTGAGGTGATACCTCATTGTAGTTTTAATTTGCATCTCTCTGATGATTATTGACATCAAATATTTTCTCATATGTCTATTGGCCATCTATATGTTCTCTTTGGAGAAGTATCTACTCATGTCCTTTGCCCATTTTTTAATTGGAGTGTTTGTCTTCCTGGTGTTGAGTTGCATATGTTCTTTATATATTTTGGATATTAAATTCTTATTAGATGTATCATTGGAAAATATGTTCTCCCTTACAGAGGGTTCTCTTTTCATTTTGTTGATGGTTTATTTTTCTATGCAGAAGCTTTTTAGTTTGATATAGACCCATTTGTTTATTTTTTCCTTGTTTATCTTGCCCTAGTAGATCTAGCAAATCTTGCCCTAGTAGATGTAGCAAAAATCCTGCTACATGAGATGTCTGAGATTTTACTACCTATATTTTATTCTAAGATTTTTATGGTTTTGCAACTTACATTTAAGTCTTTTATCCATTTTGAGCTTATTCTTGTGTCTGGTGTAAGTTTTGTTCTAGTTTCTTTTTCTTTTTTTGCATGTACTTGTCCAATTTTCCAATGCCATTTATTGAAGAGGCTGTCTTTATTCCATTGAACTCTCTTTGTCAAATATTAATTGACAATAAAAGCATGAATTGATTTCTGGGCTCTCTGTTCTGTTCCATTAATCTATATGCTGTTCTTGTGCCAGTACCAGAGTGTTTTGATTATAATGGCTTAGCAATATAGCTTTATATCTGGTATTGTGACCCCTCCAACTTTGTTTTTCTCAAGATTTCGAGGCTATTCAGGGTCTTTTTTGGTTCCATATACATTTTTGGAATATTTGTTCTAGAACTGTGAAATATCTCATTGGTGTTTTAATAGGAATTACATTGAACCTATAAATTGTTTGGGTAGTGTGGATATTTTAATGATGTTATTTCTTCCAATCCATGAAATGATATATGCTTTCTTTTGTTTCCATCTTCCTCTATTTTTTTTTTGGTCAATGTCCTATAGTTTTCTGAGTATAGGTCTTTTATCTCCTTGGTTAAGTTTATTCCTAGTACCTTATTTTGTTGTTGTTGTTGTCATGGTAAATGGGACTGTTTTTGTTTGTTTGTTTGTTTTGGTTTCTTTCTGAAAGTTCATTATTGGTATACATAGATGCTACTGATTTCTGGATATTAATTTTGTATCTTGCTATGTTGCCAAATTCATTTATTAAATCTAGTAGGTTTTTGAGGGAGTCTTTAGGGTTTTCTATGTACAATATCATGTCATCTGTGAATAATGACAGTTTTGCTTCCTCCTTTCCAATTTGGATGCTTTCTATTTCTTCTTGTTGTCTGATTGCTGTGGCTAGGATTTCCAGTGCTATGTTGAGTAAGAATGGTGAAAGCGGACATCCCTGTCTTTGTTCCTGATCTGAAGAGAAATGCTTTTAGTTTTTGCCTGAGTATGATGTTAGCTGTAGGTTTGTCATATATGGCCTTTATTACTTTTAGATCTGATCCCTTTATTCCCTCTTCACTGAGAGGTTTTATCAAAAATGGCTGCTGAATTTTATTGATGCTTTTCTCTGTACCTGTTGATATGATCATATTTTTTATCCTTCATTTTGTTTATGTGGCATTTCATATTTATTGGTTTTCAAATATAGAACATAATTGTATTGGAGGATTTCTTAACAGTGGTTGTTCCTAGGAATACAGGGTTCAGGAAAAGATGAGTGTTGTCAGTTATAAACTAAAGTAGAGGGCCAATGCATGAAATTAATGCATGGTTAGGGTCCCTAGGCCTGATTGG